>PGFW01031032.1:6925-21362 GCA_003123925.1 Haematobia irritans | reverse complement strand
GTAGCTTAAACCACCCAGAGGTTAAGCTACTCTTGTAGTTTTAGTCAACGGAAACGGTTTTTTAAGCTGAGATCAAAACAACACATATGCATTGAAGTAAGCAAACCAACAATAACAAAAACAAAACGAATTGAAATATTTTACAAAATATTTGACAAAATTTAGAAATAAAATCTGACAAAATTTTCCTATAGATCTTAAATTTTCTATAGAAATATAATTATGTCAAAATTTTCTGTAAAAATAAAATTTTGACAAAATTTTCATATAAGAAACAAAGCTTTGACTTTAATTTTGGGCTCTAGTGCAACCGTCGGTTCATCGACCAAAAAAAAAAAAAAAATTTTGGCAGATGTGCTTGATTTTCAATATCCCAAATCTCATGCCGGAAATAGGTTTTACAAATATGAAATCTCCAGCTGGAAAGCTAGGCAAAAAAACTAAACACATACATATATAACAAACAGGGCAGAGTGAATTTTTCTTTATTAAATAGTTATAGAAATGAAATTTCATAGCAAACAAATCCATTTTAAAATACATAAGGGAGTACATCAAAAAAAAAAAGTAAACAAAAGAAAAAAAACGCCTTAAAATCCAATATTATTTAAACATGTTTGTTTTCGTTATAAAAAGAAACCAAGCATAATGTTTTTTACCACCGCACATAAATTGTATATCCAAGGCATACTTTTTAGGCTAACCATATTGCTCATGTTTACAGCAATAAATCATTTTCTGATAGATTTTTCAATTCTTCTCATCTGGAAGCATTCTTATATTGTTGCTGTCCGTGGGCCCTTTCTGTAAATTTTCAGAGAGTATTTTTGCTATTGTCATTTTTCTTCTTTTTGTTTTTTTTTTTATGTATTTCTTGGAAAAAATTGATGGCACATTCTGGCCAATTACAAAATTGTTTTATGTGGCTAAAATTCAATACGAAACGCGTCCCTCATTGACTTATCACTATGAGAAAGGCCGCAACAAGGGAAAACAACATCCAAGTATGATTTTATTCCTACTCTCGGCCTAAAAGTTAATCATATTTAGCCTTGATCCATGTTTTGTCAAGGAAAAGTAGACATAACAAACAATTGTCATGCAAACTTCTGGTGTGGTGATATTACAAATCATTGGGCTGACAGAGGAGATACCGAAAAAACAAGAAAACAAAAATCCTCAAAAACCATTGTGGGGTATTTTTGGTAAAGACCGTGCAAGCATAGCTAATATGGAGAATATTTTAACATTTATTCACCTTATTGTAAGACGCCTCCAAAGTTAGGCTATGAATTGATTATTCTTTCGCTTTTATGGTTATGCAATGATTTTGTGATTTAAAACAAAAACAAATCTCATTGATTTGTTTTCAAGATAATTTAAAGTTATTTGAAAAACGAAAAAGACGATGATTTAAATTATTTGTTTGAATTTTCTAAGTAATCTATGAAAATCTTCCTGACAATTTGTTCTAGGGATCGGCAAAAAAATTCAGGCTGGCATTCTTTTTTTAAACAGAGATAAATATAAAAATATAAAATAAAGAAATAAAATGTGATAAAGTTGTCTATAGAATTAAAATTTTGAAAGAATTTTCTGTATAATAAATTATTTTTTTTTTTTTTTTTTTTTTTTTTTTTTTTTTTTTTTTTGACAAGATTTCCTATAGACTAATATAATTAACCAAGATTTTCGACTAGAAATAAAAATTTTGGCGAAATTTTCTATAGAAATAAAATTTTGACAAAATTTTCATTAGAAATTGATACTTTGGCAAATTTTCTAATAGAATAAAAATTTTGACAAATTTACATTGGAATAAAAACTTGACAAAATTTTCTATAGAATAAAATTGTGACAAAATTTTCCTATAGAAATAAAATTTTGACAAAAAATTTCTCTTTAGAAATAAAAGTGGTTGACAAAATTTGTTATATAAAAATAAAAATCTTGACAAAATTTGTTATAGAAATAATATGTTGATTTATTTTCTGTAGAAATAGAAATTTGACACCAATTTTCTTTAGAAATATAAATTTTTGACTAAATTTTTCTGATAGAAATAAAATTTTGACAAAACTTTTTATTAGAATAAAAATTTTGACACGAAATTTCAATAGTTAAAAAAAAATTTGGACATAATATTCTATACGTAAATAGAAAGTTTGACAAAAATTTTTATTAGAACAAAATTTTAACAAAAATATTCTATAGAAATTAACTTTGGACAAATTTTCTATAGACAATTAAAAATTCTTTTTGACACCAAATTTTCTTAGAATGTTTCCAAAGAATTTCTATAGAAATAAAAAATTTGAGCAAATTTTTCTACTAGAAATAAAAATTTTATTAAAATTCTTCATTGGAAAATACCAACTTTGACAAAATTTTCTATACGAAATAAAAATTGACAAATTTTTCATTGCACTAAAAACTTGGACAAAATTTTTCATGATGGCAATAAAACTTGGACAACATTTTCTATAGAATAAAATTTTTGACAAAACTTTTCCATAGAAAAAAATTGACATCAATATTCTACTTGAAAATAAAGTTTCGAAAAATAATTCTATATAAATAATTTTTGACAAATATTCTATAAAATATAAATTTTGACAAAATTTTTCTAGAATACAATTTTGACAAAAATTTTTTTTTTTTTTTTTTTTTTCTATAGAATGTTTCAAAGCAAATTTTTTTTCAGCTGTTGACTTTAAAAATTTTCCACACAAACCTGGTGCCAGTTTTACAGCTTTTTTTCTATGATATTTTGAAGGAAAATATTATTCTCATGGTCCTATAATTTGGGTGTTGTCCAAGCATCTTTTTTTCAAACACTCGCCTAAGGGTATGAAAAAATTTTTTTAATAAAAGTTTTTAAGAATTTTCTAATAGAAGGAACATTTTGATAAAATTTACTATAGAAATACAAATTTTGACAAAATTTTCATTGGAAATAAAACTTTGACGAAAATTTCTATAGAAATACAATTTTGAAGACAATTTTCATGGAATATAAAAGTTTCACAAATTTTCTATAAGGCAATACAAATTATGACAACGTTTTCTATACGGTAATAGAAATTATCTTATAGCAATTAGAATTTTTTCTATAGAAATAGCAATTTTAATAAAATTTTCTAAAATTTTGAAATTTGTTGCAAATTTGTAGAAATAAATTTTTACAACAATTTACCTATAAAAAAATAAATTTTGAAAACTTTCTATAGAAAAAAAATGTTTGACAAAATTTTTTATAGAAATAATAATTTTGACACAATTTTTCTATAGAAACAATTTGGACATAATTTGCTACATAGAGAATAAATTTTTGACAAGAATTTTCTATGCAAATAACCTTTGGAACAAGAAATTTTCCGCATAGAAAGAAAATTTTTGACAAAATTTTCTATTAAGAAATAACTTTTTAAAACTTTTGACGATTTTTTCAATTTTTAGAAATAAATTTTGGCAAAAATTTTCATTTGGAAGATAGAACTGTGACAAAAATTTTCTATAGAAATAAATTTCTGAACAAAATTTTCCATTGGAAGGTAAAAGTCTTTGAAAAATTTCTAGTAGGCAATGCAAGATTGAAGACATTTTCTATAGAAAAAAAAAATTCAAGAATAAGATTTTTTTTCTATAGAAATACAATTTTAATAATTTGAAATTTTTGAAAATTTTGTAGGAATAAAATTTTTAGCAAAAATTTACTATAGAAATAAAATTTTGACAAATTTTCCGTAGAAATAAAATTTTGACAAATTTTTATGAGAAAGGAAATTTTGACAAAATTTCCTATAAAAATAAAATTTAATACAAAATTTTCTAATAGAAAATAAAATCTTTGAAAAAATGTTCTATATACATAAATTTTGACAAGAAATTTTGACACCGTTTTCTGTAGAATTTAAATTTCTTGACAAAGTTTTGCATTGGAATAAACTTTCACAAATTTTCTAAGAATAAAACTTTTGAAAGAATCTTCTCTAAAATTTAATTTTTTCTATAGACATATCAATTTTAATAAAATGTTCTAAAGTTTTGGAACTTTTGCTAGATAAAAAATTTTTACAAAATTTTCATTGAAATAACTTTACTAAATTTTCTATAGAAATAGGAAAATTTACAAATTTTCGATACGGAAATAAAACTTTGCAAATGTTTAAAGAACAAATTTTGAAAAATTTTACTGTTACAGAAATAAAATTTTTGACAAAGATTTTTATTAAAATAAAATTTTTGACCAAAATTCTTATAGAAAATTAAAATTTTGTGACACAATTCTTGCTAACTAGAAATCAAATTTGACAAATTTGCTAAAGAAATAAATTTTACAAAATATTTATATAGAAATTAAAATTGTGACAAAAATTTTTTCTAAGAAATAAATTTGACAAATTTTTCTATTAGAAATAAAAATTTACGACAATTTTTACTAGAATAAAATTTTGACAAATTTTGTTCTATTGATATAAAGTTTTGACAAACTTTTCTATAGAATATATAAAATATTTGACAAATTTTCTATAGAAATAAGTGGCAATTAATAAGTTTGACAAAATTTTCTATAGAGATAAAATCTCTGGACAAAATTTTCTATAGAATAAAATTTTTTACAAAATTTTCAATAGAAATAAATTTGGATCATAATTTTCTATAGAAATAAAGTTTCGAGCAAAATTGTCTAATAGAAGCGAACATTTGTACAAAATATTCTATAGAAATAAACTTTGGACAAAATTTTCTATAGAAATAAAATTTTGACAAAATTTTCTATAGAATGTTTCAAAGAAATTTTCTATAGAAATAAAAATTTGACAAATTTTTCTATAGAAATAAACATTTTATAAAATATTCCTATTGGAAATAAAAACTTTGACAAAATTTTCTAATAGAAATAATATTTGAAATTTTTCTATAAGAAATAAAAGTTGACAAAATCTTCCTCCATGAATTATTCAAATAGTGATAATTTCTATAGAATAAAAATTTTTAAGCAAAATTTTTTTCAGTTGTAATAAAAAATTGGAAAAAAATTTCTGTAGAAATACAATTTTAATAATTTTCTACAATTTTTGAAATTTTGTATAATAAAATTTTTACAAAAATTTCTATGTTGAAAATAAAACTTTGAGACCAAAATTTTCATAGAAATAAAATTTGACAAGATTTTTCTATAGAAATACATTTGCTAAATTTCTATAGAATTACAATTTAACATATTTTCCTCGAAATAAATTGTTGAAACAATTTCATTAGAAATAAACTTGACAAATATTTTCTATAGAAATACAGTTTTGAAAAATTTTATTAGAATAAAACTTTGAGAAAATTTTCTATAGAATAAGAATTTGGACAAAATTTTCTATAGAAATAATTGCTTTTTTGAAACTAGAAAATTTCTTTTTTTTCGTGAATTCATGGCAAAATTTACTCTTTGTGTGATTATCATTTGTAATAGAACGAATTTAGAACAAATTTTCCATTAGAATTGTTTCAAAAGAAAATGATTCCAGCTGTTGACATAAATTGCATACAGTCCTTCGGTCAGTTTAAGTTGTTATGAAATATTTGGTCTATAATCTGATGTTGTCAAGCTATTTTTTTTCATTACCACTAAGGGTATGCATCATTTTTTTTAATCAAGCAAATTTAAGAATTTTTCTATAGAAATAATTTAGCAACATTTTCTTAGAAATAAACTTGCCCCAATTTTTCTATAGAACTAAAAGTTTTGACACTGAATTTTCTAACCGAAATAAATTTTGAAAAAAATTTATTAGGAAATAAAATTTAGACAACTTTTTTTCTGTAGAAATAAATTGGACAATTTTCTAATAGAAATAATTGGTTCCTTAAATAGATTTTATGGAAAATATGTTTGTGAATCACCAATTTACTAAGTTTTTTTCGTTTTTATTTCCTATTATTAACCCGCGCCAATTTTCTAAATTACTACACATACAATTTCCTTCACCCCCCCAGTGTTTTCGCACCGCCTCTGGCCAGCCCACTAAGTGTCACCCCCAGTCTCCTTGATCGCGGCCAATTAAAATCTACCTTCTCTAAGCCAATGTTAATTAAATGGGACTAACGGTGCTTTTTATTATTTGCTATTATTTTTTGGGTGTTATAATGTTTATAATGCGGGCCAATCATCTCCTTCGGGGTTGCTATATTTTTTTTTGTTGGTATAAAAATATAATCTTTAGAATTTCCTTGCCTTCCTTTCTTGAGTTTTCTTTCTTATTATATTCTTTGTGACTGTAAATAGTAATAATATAAATGAAGTGAAAAATAATTACGAGTGAAGCAAATAACCAAAATAAAAAATGGATATTTCTTAGAAAATGTTTATAATGCAATAAAATCTAAAATATAACAACGATTGCCTATAATACCATTTCTGAACCCGGGGACATGATGCTCTTCTTCAATGTAATTCCACCTTCCTTGACTAATAATAAAATGAGAAAAAAACTTGTTAACAAATCTATACCAGTATAGTGAAGAGAAGATGTTCAGAAAATTGTTTTTTGATTTCTCACAAAGGTATTATAAAGTTCTGGTTCTTCGTAATTCTCTGTCTGATTACCTGAAAAAATAAAAATAAAAATATATTGTAAGAATTTGGGGACTACTAGTAATATTTGATTAACTCATAGCTATAGACGAGTGTGCATTATACATCATTGTCGAATGTATCAATGGAAAAATTTTGTACAATTGCCACAAGTTATGTTGGCAAACGTTGTACATTTTCTATATATTATTGGAGGAGAATATATTTTTCCTCTCTTTTTATTTGATTGTTGTCAAGGCTAGTGATTTTTTTTCAACCACGCGCCCTATAAGGGTATGCTACATTTTTTATCAACGATTTAAGAATTTCTTCTGCAGTCAAAGAAACCACATTTCTTTACTCGGTAGTTTTTGTTTTTTCTTTTTCCCACTTATCTCTTTTTATTTAAAAATTTTTTGTTTGGTTATTTTATTTTTAGCCTACATTGGGGATTCGCTTAATCTCTGTTTCTATTGTATTGATTATGAGAAAATTTAATTATTTCGACTTTTTAAATTATCTTGCAAAATCTATATAAATCACATCCAGATTTTACAAAAACATTGCGCCTACAAATAGCCTTAAAATAACTTCTGCATATATGCTTAATTTAAAATAAGTCGCCGAGCAAACACAGCTACTTAAGGGGATAATCTTAAACGAAACTAAAGAAGAATTTTGTTACCTTATAAATTAAAATTAAATTTAATGAACGAAAAACTAAAAAAAAAATGGGGTTAGGAAATCAATAGAATTTTTGATCGCTGCCCATAAAAATAAATTTTCATATACTTATGAAGATCTCCTAAGGTCTAATTTTTTACAGCATTTTCATAGTGAACTCGATATATGCAATATACGGGACTTTTCTTTAATTATTCATTTGTAATATCATTGTGTTTGTAGCTTTTCAATACAACCTGGTAATAGATTTACATATAACATGAAAATTTATATGCCCACATCATGGACAAGAGTATTAAAATTTTTCGTATTTTTTGCCTATGAATGGTGTGTATTGTAGTATTCTCTCTTGTAGTTTAGTCAACGCAATGATTTTTAAGCTAAAATCAAAACAACATATAAAATTTTACTTCTATAAAAATTTAACAAAATGTTATATTTTTAATTTTATAGAAAATTTTGGCAAATTTTTATTTCTAAAGAAAATTTTTGTAACAATTTATTTCTACAGAAATTTTTGTCAAATTTATTTCAATGAACTTTTATTTCTATTAAACATTTTGTCAAAATTGTCAAATTCTCTACGGAAATTTTGTCACAAATTTTATCTTAGAAAATTTTGTCAAAATTTTACTTCGTAGAACACTTTGTCCAAATTTTATTTTATAGAGAATTTTTGGACGAACTTTTACTTATATAGAACAAAAAAAAGAATTTTTTCAAAATTAATTTCTAAAGAAACAAGTTTTTGTCAAATATCACCATGTTGACTTTATATAGAAATTTTGTCAATTTTATTGTCTATTAAAATTCGGTGCTACAAATTCCTTTTCAAAATTTTATTTCTCTAAAACAATTATGTCCAAATGTTCATTCTCTAGGATATTTTAGTCAAATTTAATTTCTTATATGAACAATTTTGTCCGAACTTTTATTTCCTCATACAAATATTTTTTTTATCCAACAATTTTATCTTCTACAAAAAATTCATGTCCAAATTATAATATCTCTAGGATATTTTCGTCAGACAACTATAATTCTCTTAGGATTATTTTGTCAGAATTTCTACTTCTATATAAACTTTTTCGGTCAAAATTTTATTCTATAGTTAAATTTTTGTCAAATTTTATTTTCATACAGACAAATTCTTTTAAAAATTTTAGATCTATATAGAACACTTTTTTAAAAGTTTTTAGATTCTATAGAACATTTTGTAAAAATTTGTATGTCTATAGAAAATTTTCTGTTAGATTTTTATTTGTGCGCGTATAACAGAAAATTTTGTCAAAATTTTCTTATTCTATTGACAATTCTGATCAAAGTTTCTATTCAATACACAATTTTGAAATAATCTATAGAAGCATTTTGCTGTCAACTATACACAACTTCTAATTTTCTATAGAAAATTTTGTGAAATGTATAGTTTTTATTAGTAAAGTATTTGTTAGGCTTTTTATTTCTACGTGAGAAAATCATTCTCCGCTCAAATTCTTTTTCTACTAGACACAATTTTGTCAAAAGTTCTATATTTCAATAGAATTGGTAAAAAATGTCTATTTCTACAGAAACTTTTTGTCAAAGTGTCTATTTCTATAGAAAATTTCGTCAAAGTTGTTAATTTCTTATAGAAAATCTAGTCAATATTGTATTCTTGATCGAGAACTCAATTTTGTCTCAAATTGTAGTTTGATAGCAAAATTTTGTTAAAATTTTATTCTCCTGTACAAAACTTTGCATAATTTTATGTTCTATAGAACATTTTGCTCAAAATTTTATTTCTATAGAAATTTTTTCAAATTGTATTTGGTATAGCAAAAATTTGTTCAAAATTTATTTTATAGAAAACTTTTTGCATATTTTATTCTTTTGTTTTGTTATTGTTGGTTTGTCTCTTAAGGCATTGTTGTTTGCTTTTTTTGAATTCCATAAACACATCACACTGACTTGAACCTAACAGTGTAAGCTTAACCAACAGAGAAAAGAATTTTGTCAAATTTATTTGACAAACATTCTTATTTTATTTCTGTACAAAAATTTTTCTCAACATTTTTTTCTATAGCAAATTTGTCAAATTTGATTTTCTTAAGAAAATATTTGTCCAAATCTATTTCTCTATAGAAAATGTTGTCATAATTTTCTTCTAATAAAACACTCTCTGTCACACAAGTTTATGTCCTATGAAGATGTTTATAACATTTTATCCTATAGAACAATTCTGTTACAATCTTTTTTATAACAAACTTTTCTATTTCTATAGAAATTGTATAATAATTTTATTCCGGTATATAAGATTGTGACACTTTAAGTTCTATGAAACAAATTTGTGTCAAAAATTTTATTATTTCTTTAGAAAAATGTTGTACACATCTTTATTTTTATAGAAAATTGTGAACATAATTCGATTTCTCTAAACAATATGTCTAACAAAATTTTAGCTTTCTATAGAAACATTTTATCTAAATTTTACGTTCTATAGAAATTTTATATCTAAATTTATTTCTACTAGAAATTTCTGTCAGAATGTTTATTGATTCTATAGAAAAATTTTGTCAAAGTTTTTCATTTCAATTGAAAATTTGTGTAACAAACTTTATTTCTAACAGAATCTTTGTCAAATTTTATTTCTATACGAAAGATTTTTTCAAATTTTAATTTCATACAGAAAATCTTGTCAAAATGTAATTTGATAGAAAATTTCAAAAGGTGTTTTATAGAAAATTTTGTAAATTTTAATTCTTAGCAAACAACTTGCAAATTTTTATTTCTAATAGGAACATTTTGTCAAAACTTTCATTTGTAATATTTTTTTCAAAATTGTATTTCTGTAGCAAATATGTCAAAAATTTTATTCTATCAAGAATTTTGTTTTGCATATTTTTTATTTCTCGTAAAAATTTTTCTCAATAATTCTTTCTATATAAATTTTGTCCAAAATTTGTTTCTATAGAAAATTGCTGTTCGAAATCTTATTTCTCTACGAAATTTTTTCAACATTATTTCTGTAGAAAAATGTTGTAATATATTCCTTTCTATAGAAAACTTTTGTCACAATGTGTTCGTCTATAGAAAAATGTTATTTCAACATTTTATATTCCTATAGAATTTTTGTTACAGATTTTTTTTATAGCAAACTTTTTATTGTCCGCTAATAGAAAATTTAGTCGAAAATTATATTTCTATAGAAATTGTATCAAAATTTGTATCCCCTATTATAAGATTTTATCAAAATTTTATTTCTATAGACAAATTTTGTCAGCATTTTATTATCTAAAAAAAAATGTGTCAACATTTTATTTCAATTCGTTTTGTTTTGTTATTGTTGGTTTGTACCTTCAATCATATTATGTTTGTTTTTAAACTGAGATCAAAAAACAACATAAATTTATATTCTATAAAAATTTGTGACCAATTTTATTTGTATAGAAATTTTTGCAAATTTTATTTCTAAAGAAAATTTTTTTTATACAATTTTCTATTTCTAAAGAAATTTTTGCTAAAATTTTATTTCTATAGAAAATTTGTCAAATTTTTTTTCTATAAAAAATTTTGTCAAAATATTTCTATCTTCGTATAAAATCATATTATTCCAAATGAACATTCCCTAGAACATTTTGTTATTTAAATTTTATTTCTATAAAAATTTTGTCAAATTTTTTATAGTAGAAGAAATTTATATGCAAAATTCTTGTAATTTATAACAGAAAATTTTTTGCAAATTTAACAGAAAATTTTGTCAAAATTTATTTCTAAAGGAAATTTTTGCAAAACTTTTTATTTATATAGAAATCTTTGCAAAAATTTATTTCTAAAGAAAATTTTTGCAAAAATTTTATTTCTAAAGAACAATTTTCTTGTAAACACTTATCATTTCTATAAACATTTTGCTTTCCGAATCTTTTATTCCAATAAAAAATTATGTCCAAATGTTAATTCTCTGGATATTTTTTACAAAAATTGTGTCTCTGGTAAGAAATCTTAGTCAAATTTAATTTCTAATACAAGAATTTTGTCAACGAATTTATTTCTATAAAGAAAATTTAGTCCAAATTTATTTTTGGAGAAACATTTTGTGAACAAATTTATGCCTATAGAAAATTTGTGTCAAAATTCTATTTCTATATACGAAAATTTCTGGTCAAATTTTATATCTTCTATAGAAAAATTTTTGTCGAGATTTTATTTCTATTAGAACATTTTATTTCTATAAATTTTGTCTTGACAACAATTTGATTTCTATAGAAAATGTTTCGATAAAATTGTATTTCTAAGTAAATTTTATTAAGAATTTTCTTTATAATTTTAATTCCATTGAAAATTATGATCAAATTATTTTTCTATAGAAAAAATTTCTGGTCGCAACACTTGATTTTTCCATCTCAAAAATGTTGTACAAAATTTTATTCTTCTTCAAAATTTTGTACCAATTATTCTACTAAGAAATTTGTGATGAAAATTTATTTTATAGAAAATTTTTTAAAAATTTGTTTATATAGAAAATGTTTTAAAATTTGTTTATATAGAACAATTTTCTGTAACAAATATTGATTCTAAAGACAAATTTTTGTAACACTTTATTTCTATATGAAAATTTTGTCGAATTTTCATTCCGATAAAAACATATTCCATATGTTGATTTCTTGATATTTTTTAAAAATTTCAGTCATCTGTAGAAAATTTTGTCAATTAAATTTCTATTACAAATTTGTTCAACATAATTTTATTTCTATCAGAAAATTTTGTCAAAATCTTTATTTCTGTGAGAACATTTTGTTGAAATTTGATGTCTATAGAAAATTTCTGTCAAAAATTCTATTTTCCATTCGAAGAATTGTGTTGCAAATTTCTCATTTCTATAGAAAAAATTTGTCAACAGCTTATTTCCATTAAACCAATGTCAATCAAAATTGCTAATTCTCTTACAAAATTTGTACAATTTATCTATTTCCTATACGAAAATCTGTTGTATAATTTTAATTATTATAAGAAAATTTTGTCAAAATTTTATTTATATAGGAAATTTTTTACAAAATTTTATTTATATAGAAAATTTTTGCAAAATTTATTTCTAAAGAAATTTTTGATCGAATTTTAATTTCCATAAAAATTATGTCCAAATTGTAATTGCCTAGAATATTTGTCAAAATCTTTGTGAAAAATTTTATTTCTAATAGAACAAATTTTTGCAAAATTTATTCAATATAGTAATTTTTGCAAAATTTTATTTATATAGAAACATTTGACAAAATTTTATTTCTATATAGAATTTTGGGTTTTAAGTATATTTTGTAGCACAATTTCGGGCACCAACTTACTCTTCACTTACTCTTGTAGTTTCGTATCCTGATGTAGCTGAAAAATTAGTCTCAATAAAATATAAAAAATTAACTAATTAAAATAAAACCATAAGCCTATTTAATACCTATGAAGGGTGTGTGGCCTACTTTTAGGCAATTACTGAAAATTTTAATCTAATTAACTTAAAACTACATTCACAATGCCAGAAATTTCCTTATTTTCTAAATTCCAAAGAATCCCTCTATAATTAAATAATTAACAGAACTATCAATTACAGAAACTATCAATTCATTTGCTAATAGATATTTTTTTGGGAATCCATTATTATGCTAGCTAGGCTTTGTGTAGGAATGTCATCTGGAAAATTCTTTTACTGCTAAAAGTCTTTCATCCCAATTAAGTTTTTATTTCATGGAAAAACTTTTAAAACTATTGCCAACGTGTCTGCCTTAGCAATGTAGTGAGTTAAAAGAGATGATGTTAGAAGACTGCTGTCAACTTTTACCATATTCCAGAAGAAAGCAACTACAACTAGCTCCCGGCTGATTTTAATGTGTTTTACAGAAAAATGAAAAATGAAAAAAGGAAAAGTTTTTCAATTTAAATCTGAGAAAAAAAAATAAAAGAATTTCAGCTATTTGCAGTTTCATTTATTCTTGAGACAAAATAGAAAAGCTAACAATGACGAAGAATAAACAGCACAAATACTGCGACAATGATATGTTGTCTTTACCTCCAAATAAGGAAATTTGTTGTTTCTCCTCTCTCCCTCTGACAAAATGTCTTACAAAAACTTCTGTGGATTCAAAGGACATCATGGTGCTCTAAATGTTCCTTCAACATGTATTTTTTACACTTTAACACAAAAGCTGACATTTTCCCAAAAGTGTCAACAAGAACACAACAAACCAACACAATGCGATGTAATTCTGTTAAATGCGCTCTTCAAAAAAGTATGCAACAACAATTATAAAGACAAAATAACCAAACATAAAAGTTGGACAACATCTTGACAAACCTTAAAAACATGAAGAAACAGCACAGGAACATGATCTGGAACGTTATTTAGCGGCGTGATGGGTACGTAAAGTACTCCGGTTTCTGGTTCTCTCTCTCTCCTCTCCTCACCTCGCTCGATCTCGCACTCTCTCTCTCCACCTCTCGCTTCTCTCCGCCACAATTACCCGCGCTGGCCACGTATTGTACAGCTATAGAAATCCCCCCCAAACCAATATACATTCCACTGAATGGTTAGTGTAGAACATGAAAGGACTAAAGCAAAAAGATGTGAGAGAAAGCATAACTGTTGAGATTAACAAAGCTTATTAGCTTTGTAGTACGTTGTCAAGGACATTAAGAAAAATGAGGAAGAAACAAGAAACTTAGTTTTCAGCTAAAATTATCTTAAAATTTTTTGTTGTTAAAAATTCTAATTTCGTAATCGTCCGTTTCTACAACAGGAGCTAACCAATAACAAAGTTTCTTTAAGGTAAAAGGACGTCTAATATATTTTTCTCAAAAGTTATGAAACCAAACGCATGATGGAAGTCTTATTAGAATAAAGACCGGTCTTTGAAATCGAGCTGGTATAGCATTTTCAGGAATAACAACCCATTCTTCTATATTAGTGTGAGGACCAAATCCGGCCTTGATATGAACTAAATTCGGACTTTATTAGAATTACACCACATTCCCTGGGTGAGTCGAATTTACAGTTGAAGTTTTCCTTTCGAGACTAAATCCACAAGCATCAACTTCCACCCTTCCAGCTCGATTCGTGTGAGCGATCACTCACTCCTTATGAACATAGCCTACAGCTCCTCGCTTTCCCCGCATGTCTTCGATGACGTGAGTAACTCGCTGCTTTCATGAACTGATATCCCCGTGGTG
>PGFW01031028.1:0-13624 GCA_003123925.1 Haematobia irritans | reverse complement strand
TTTTTGCTGGGATATTATATCTTCAACATACAGATGTTACAGTCTTATCACAAATACTAAAGATTTTAAATTGATTTTCTTAATACTTCACACAAATAGAATGCGTGACATTCAATTGAGTTGTGGCTCCTTCTGAGGCCCTCAAAAAAAAAATATATAAATTTAATAATGTACGTGGACACTTTATTTCTTTTTTGATAATGTATGCCTACATTTTCTTACTGGTGGCAAGTTTTGAGAATTTTCGAATTGGAATTTTTGAAAAATTTCGCAAATATTTATAAAGCCCTTCGGCATTTGGACGTTCCTTTGATTTGAAATACCATTCTTAGCAAAATTTATAAACAGGTTTCTTAATTATACATTTCGATAACATTCTATAAAAAATTATAACATACATTTCTTAAAAAAAAAATAACTATGAATTAAAAACGATTTTTTGAATACCAACAAGCAAGCCAACTTGAAATTGTTCACAGACTAGAATTTAGAATCATTTATCAATTTGTCATCGAATGCCCTAAGCTTTATTCTATTTTGATTGATTCATAAGATCATCGTCTTATTTCATAAATTTTTTCTTTAACTTGCAATAACTCAATCTTGTCTTGTCCTTGCAGAAATTAATGTTGTTCTAATATTTACTCATGTTTAAAACTAATTTTACTTTTTAATACTCCTCTTATTGACAGAATCCGAAAGTGAGGATAAAAAGCGTTTGCTCCAATTGAAACGTGATCATACCGTTAAGGATTTAACCCAAAAGTTAAGTAATTTACCTACAAGTCCAACGCATGAAGATAAATTACAAAGTCGTATTGTTGGTGATATGTCGGGTTTAATATCCAAGGCCAAAGAGGGTTTAGCCAAGAGCAAGAGCAAAGGAGAAGTTTCAAGGTAAGTTGGTAATTTCTTACAATTCATTAAAATCGAAAATTTCTACATACTTCATTATCACTGGATTATGAAGTATGTAATCATATGATAATGATTTTCACATTATAAGAAATTCGAATTTCGCTTTAAGGGTTCCCAACGGGACATATATATTTCACCTCACTTGAAAAAACTATAAATTTTGAGGTCGAATGCAATTGTTAAAATGTATGGAAGGTTTCCATAATATTTAAAAACCTTTATGAAGACTTTAAAGGATGATACGGTCAAAATTTGGTCAAGGGAAAAAACGCGGTAAATCCGGGTGAAATCGCTTTATTTAAAAAAATCAAATTAAATTTTCTTTTTTCAAGTTTCAATTAGTAATAAAATTCAAGGAAAAATATTGCAGTTTAGCTTTCGCTTTCCAAATCCGAATTGGCCGGGCCTCACGCTTGAACACCTTGCCATCAATCTTTTTGTACAGTCACCTTGTCCACCTCTTCGCCGCAGAAAGCCAGTTTTGGCCCTTGAACTGCTGCTCGTCCTAAGCAGTGTTTTGGTCTTCTTTAGGTTCCGCTGATCAATAGCCCAGTATTCTGCATTGGCGGAGCTCCTGGCGTGTTTGGGAGGGTTCTTGTCCTTGGGAACCACCTGCGCGTTGTTTGCGGCGTACCATCCAGTGGCCTTTTTACGTAAATGGCAAGATGGCCAAATCCGGCCAAAACAGTAACGGACATCCGCGTTTCTTCCAGGAAAGGCAGCAGACGTTTATTCAAAACACTTCTTTTCACGGTAAATTTCTTGGTTGACAGTTTCCGCGGAAGCTATGAAAATGGGTGGCTTTTCAAAGCCACAGGGTACAGATTGGCTTGCCAAACCAAAGATATTGCGAAACTTTGACAGTTTTTATGTGCTTTGAAAATATCTGGCCTACGGCTTTCCCTTCCTTGTTGCTGTATAAAACTCTCCTGTCCGAAGCTGCTTGTAAATAGTCGCTTTTTGACGTAAGGTTGTTCTGTCGTCCATTCCACGCTTTGGCCTGTCGTATTTTGTTTATCATGCGCCGATTGGAGTCACTACGCTTCTTGTAAGTCGATAAGTCCGGCTCGTTTTTTTTGGCTGCGATGCACGGTTTAGACGATACAGCGCAGACTTATTGCGGCATCTCGAGAGAGAGGTTAGGAGGTTCGCTTTGAAAACTAACCGGCAACTCTCTTTGTCGTTCTCAGCGGCTTCCGTTTTCTGATTTCCCCCCGGGAAAAATCCCCCCAGAACTTCCTGGCTGTCGACAAACGTTCCCCAAAACCACTTAAATTACATTTGTAACGGTTGATTATGGCAAGCTTTTAGCGATTTTGGCCTGCTTTGCAGTGCTGAGTAGCTCGGAGTTTGTTCGCGATGCGTGAGCAAAATTTTGATACGCTGCTTTCGTGGCTTCGACGGCATTTTTGACAACTGAAGAGGGAATTCCAAAATCAAAATAGGAGCAAGATTCCTACACACACTCCACAGCACCTTTCATAATGAGGGATGTTCCATTCCAGGTTTTTTAAATGCAAAATTGAAAGAAATACGTCAAGTTTGATATTGACGCAAATTTTGAAACCAGTATCACCCTTTAATAGACGTGAGAAATCCTATCGGATTAATAAGATGCTGCTATTTGATCAATACGGAAGCAAGCTAAAGCCGTATAAGCAATTGCAGAGCAGCGTTTTGACGCTGTGGTAGCTTTACATTTTTGGTTTTAGGTAAAATTATCTATGAATTTTATATTATTTATTTTTTTTAACAAAGAAAAGCAATTTTCTAATTTCAATGAATGGATACCCTAAATCAGAAGAACTTCAAGCGGTGGCCTTTTTATACCCACCACCAATAGAATGTGCACGGGGGTATAATAAGTTTGTCATTTCATTTGTAACACATCGAAATATCGAATTTCCGACCGATAATAAAGTGTATATATTCTTGATAGGGAGAATTCTAAGACGAATATAACCAATGTCCGTCTGTCTGTTGTAAATCACCTACATGTCTTCAATAATGAAGCAATCGTGCTGAAAATTTTGCACAAGCCTCGTCCTTTTGTCTGCCAGGCAGGTCAATGATTGGGCTATATCGTCGCAGGTTTTGATATAGTCCCCATAGTAAACCGAACCTCCCGATTTTGAGGTCTTGGCTATATAGAAAATTGTAGTTTTCATTCGCAATTTGCGCAGAAAATTGAAATCTAGAGGTATTTCACAGAAAAAAAATTCAACGAAAATTTTTTTCAATTTAAAAATCTTAATTGAGTTTTAAAAATATTCAAATTAAAAATTTTAATTAATTCAATAATTTTTTTAAATTGAAATAACAATCATCACACAAATTAACAGTTTCAATTAATTTTTTAATTGGATGACAATTAATTTTTAAACTTGACTGTCAATTAATTTTTTTAATTGATACTATCATTTTTCTGTGATATGATAGACATTTTCAATTAAAAAATTAATTGAATGCAATTAAGTTTCGTGATTGAATCAAGAAATTTTTTTGTGTGTTAGAAACCGATAAAGTGGGGTGTGCCAAAAATGGTGAGCATCGTCCAATGTTTTTTGGTATGGTTCCCATATAAACCACCTCCCGATTTGGGGTATTGGACTTAAAAAACCGTAGCTTTTTCCAAAATTTGGCCTGGAAATTGGAAATCTATAGGTATTTTAGGACGCGATAATAGGCTTGCCCGAAAATGGTGAAGTATCGTCCATGTTTTGGTATATCCCCATATAGACTAAATCTCCCCGATTTTACTTCTTGACTTATAGAAACTGTAGTTTTTATCCAAGTTGGCTCTGAAATTGAAATCTAGAAGTATTTTATGACCATGGAAGTGGGTGTGCCGAAAAAGGCGTGTATTGTTCATTTTTGGTATATCCCCAAATATAGTACCCATCTCACGGATTATTATTTGCTTGGATTATAAAAACCTGTAAGTTTTTATCCCATTTTGCATAAATATTCGAGAAATCTAGAATATCGTTGGGACCATAAAGAGATACGCCCGAATATGGTGAGTAATCGGTTAATGTTTTATAGTATAGGACCCATATCAGACCGACTCCTCGATCTTTTGGGGGTTATTGCTAGAAACCGTGGTTGTTGGAGGTTGTAGGAATATAAATAGGGAGTGCAAGAAATTGATTTTTAATTAGTTTAGGAATCCTGAAACCGTAAGTTTGTTATTCGAATTTTGCATGAAATTCGCGAAAATATAGATGATTAATTTTAGAACCATAAAAAAGGTGTGGCCGAATAACGGTAAGTATCCGGTCCATGTTTTAGTATAGGCCCATAAAGAATCGATTTCTCCGATTTATCTACTTAGATTTCTAAGAATAGAGCACACACGTGCATGATAAATATGCTTGAAACGCAAATGTAAAAGCTTTCAGATTTTACTTCATCGGGTGAAAATCTACAGATTTAGTTTCAAATCAAGACTTTATTTTATAATTTTCGTTGCACACTTACAAGAGCAGTTGATTAATGATTTCCTCTAAACCAAACAAAAATGGTTCTTTACAATCCAGAATCTGAATATATGTCTCATAGGTAAAATCTTTAAAATTTATCTTCCAGGGAAGTGGCAGACTTGGTTGAATTGCTTCTGCTTGATTGTCCTCAAACCCCCTGAATTTCAAAAGGAAAATCCTAATATTTGATTTCATAGGTGGGGGTATTTAAGAATTCGGCCATGGCCGAACCTTACGGCCGATATAACTTTGTTTCGTATTGCAGATCTAACCCACATATGTCGGTGTGGCAGTTGGAGTAACGTCACCATTACCGTGCGAATTGATTTTACATGGAATACCATATGGCGAGAATAAAAACACCGGCTCGTAATATACGCCAATGGCATTTAAACGCAGATCGACATTTCGTAGACAAGCCGCGATAGTAAAAGGAGTACTACCAAAATAGGTGATCAAAAAATTGGAAGTTCGTTATAATCGTTGTATCGTTCTTTGAGGGAACTAATCCCCAGCAAACAAAGCGTCGCAGCAAAATGTAATGAAAATGTTCTTTTTGAGAACCGAAGTGGTCAAAATGACGGCAGAAGCGGATGAATTATAATCATGGGCTTGTCATAGACCGGAACGTCTCCTTTCAACAGCCGTTGCACTGAATTTGCACCACTTCTTTTAGTGGGATCCGAATTCATGTTTTGGATGTAAATTAAAAAAATTCTGTGATATTTTGTCACAATAAAATATTTTAGTATAATTTTTATAATTTTTAATGGATTCTAAAGATTGTCTGAGAACGTTGAGCTGCAAATATTTTCAAATTCACAATTTTTCAAGATTGTAATTAAAATATTTTTACCCGACCAAAATTAAACTGATTTGTAAGCCATTTAATGCAATTCTTACTCTGTTTTTTAACAGACTTCGGTGGCCAGTTGATAATAAAAAAGGTTAAATTACCACATTAAAAGTATGAAACAAGTATATACACGGCAAAGTAAGTTCCGCCGGCCCGAATCTTAATACCCACCACCGATGAACCAAATAAAGGGTGATTTTTAAGAGGCTTCTGATAACTTTGTTAAAAAAAAAAACGCAATTAAATATATGCAAAATCTCGATCGTTCTTTATTGTGAAACGTAGAGTTTGGTCCATTAGACATTTACGTTATTTGTGAAGATAGTGATTCAGTTAACATGTTGTCCGCAGTCCTTGCGGTCTTAGGGGTCCATGTCGCGAAAGTCCAATTTTGGGACACTTTTCGAGCGATTTCGGTCGAATAGCCCGAGATTTCTTCGGAAATGTTGTCTTTCCGAAAGCTGGGAAATAGTGTTGCTGGCTTATTTCTTAAGACGTTTAGACTGACGTACCCCCAAAAAATAAGTCTAAAGCGTCAAAGTCGCTATGATCTGGTGGCCGAACTTACCGGATTCCACTTCTCTTGAGATGAATTGTTCCCGAAGTTTCCCTCAAAATGGCCATAGAATCGGCGGCTGCTGTGGCATTGAGCGCCCATCTTGTTGAAACCACATTCAACACAATTCCAGTTCTTTCTCCATTTTTGGCAAACAAAAAAGTTTGTTAAGGCTATCGAAACGAATACGCGATCGCCATTCACCGGTAAACGGTTGCGTCGCACAGCCATCGTTTGAAAAATACGGTTCCAATGATCCATAGCGTACAGCCGAAAGAATTTTCTTCGTAAAAAGAACAGAAAATTCGTTAAAAGTAACGAAATTTGTCATTGTTGTACAAACCAAAAGAGAAAACTTTTCCATTATAATAGTACGCGAAATATTTCGTACTTCTTTACGAAGAAAAAGTTCTTCCAAAATTTCGTACTTTGTAAGAAAAAATATTACGTTACTTTTTTATGAAGAATCTTCTGACTTTTACATGAAAAAATCTTCAGTAACTTTTTATGAAACAATATCGTCTTTTATGAATATGTTCGTACTTTTTATAAAAACTTTCTGTAGTTTTTTATGAAAAAGGTCGTATACTTTTTATGAAAAACTAATCGAGTTTTTTATGAAAAAAGTTCGTACTTTTTAATGAAAACTTCATACTTTGTTTTTCAAAAATGTTCGAACTTTTAAGGAAAAAAAATTTACACAGTCGAGTTCATTTGGTTTGTAGTTACAAGTGTGAAAAATGACATCACTCCCTTTCATCTTAAGTTTTTTAAATAATTTTAGTTTATTGCTTTCAGCTGTTTATTCATAGAGCGCTCTTATACCCAAATGAGAAAGGTAGCAATAGAGCTTGCATTATAAAAATAGAATAACAGAATATCGACTCAACTACCATTATAAAAGATCAATTTATGTCGCGAACGAGGAAATTTTAAAAACATAATGAACTTCTTCGTTATTTCATTAGAAAATGTTTCGTACTTTTATAAGAAATTTTACGCAGAATGTATTCGTAAAATATCGTAAAACACTTCTTCACATAAATTTCATGAAATATGAAAGAAAGTTTCGTTAAAGTACGAAACTTTTACGAAGAAAAGTTAATGTAGAATAATTTCGTAAAGTTTGTATATTCGTACAAATGATTCTTACGTAAAATTTTACGAAAATGAAATGAAATTTTCGTTATTTTAATGAAGAATTCCACTGAAAGAAAGTTAATGAAGAAGCTTGATAAAACTTAAACGACAAGAGAATTCGTTTCGGTGTACAACTACCGACCAAACAGTCGCCAATTTTTCGGATCATGGCAGTTTCTTGAACGGCTTCCTGTTGCTCTTTCACTCTCCGGTCAAATGCGGCAATTTTGCTTTATTACGTAGACATGTCAAAACGCAGAAATGAGTCGCTCTCATCGTCTGAAACAAAATTTTCGATAAAAAAGCGGATTTGTCTGCTCAAACTTTTCTAGGGGGAATCATTAACACTCTGTTGCATGTGACAAGAAAAATTTATAAAATAACGTCTTGATTTGAAATCTTAAATCTGTAGAACGTAAATCTGGAAATTTACATTGGGAGTTCCAAGCAATTTTTATAATCGTCCCCATTCTACACCCTCGAATGAAGTGAAGTCGGTCTATAGAGGCATTACCAAATGGACCCGATAAAAACTTAAACTCGTGCACCGTTTGTGAAGCCTATAAAATACCAGAATATTTACAATTTTCAGGCAACATCAGGCCTAAAAACTACGGTTTCTAAAAATGAAGCCGAAGAATAAATCGGGAAATCGTCTATATGGGGTATACCACAAGTATGACTCGCGATACTCACCATTTTCGGAACACCCTTTTATGGTCCTAAAATACCTCTAAATCCGATTATTTCAAGACAAAATTGATAAAAAACTAACTCGGTTCCTATATACCTTACAGACCGCCAAAGTCGGAGGTCGTTTTATCATGGGGATCCATACCAAAACATGGACTCGACTACCACTAATTTTTGGCAGTGCTACGTATTTTGGTGCCTACAATCCTTCTAGATTCCCAATTTATCAGGTAAATTGAAATAAAACTGCTGGTTCTATAAGCCCAGAAGTAAAAAATCGGGAGATCGTCTAATAAAGGGGCTTATAACCGAAAATATGGACCGGATACTCAAACAGTTTTTTCGGCACGTATTTGTGTCGCTACAATACCTTTCTAGATTTCCAATTTCAGGTAAAATTGAATAAAAAACTTCGGATTCTATAAGCCCAAGAAGTAAACTCGGAAATCGGTCTATATGGGGGCGCTATACCAAAATATGGACCGATACTCACCATTTTCCGGCAGCACCGCTCTTTAATAGGCCCTAAAATACCTCTAGTTTCCAATTTTCAGACAAATTTTGATAAACTACGGTTTCTATAAAGCCCAAGACCCCAAATCGGGAAGGTTCGTTTATATTATGGGGACCGATACAAAACAGACCGATACCACAATTTTTGACACACGTTATTTGTGGTCCTACAATAACCTCTTGATTTCGCAATTTCAGGTAAATTGAATAAAAAAACTAGCAGTTTCTAGTAAGCCCTAAGAAATAAAATCGGGAGATCGTCTATATGGGGGCTAATACCAAAACATGGAACGCGATACTCACCATTTTTGGCACACCTCTATTACGGGTCTAAAAAATACCTCTAGAATTTCAATTGCATGCAAATTGGATAAAAACTACTAAAATTTCTAATAAGCGCCCAAGACGCCCAATCGGAGGTCGGTTTATATGGGGACTATATCAAAAACCTGGAACCGGAATAGCCCAATCTTTCGAAGCTTGACCTGCCTGCAGACCAAAAGACGAGTTTTGTGCAAATGTCAGCACGATTGCTTCATATATTGACGGGGGAACTGTAGCGTGATTACAACAGACAGACAGACAGACAGACAGACAGACAGACGGACAGACGGACATGCGTTATATCGTCTTAAGATTTCTCGCCCTGATCAAGAATATATATACTTTATAATATCGGAAATCGATATTTTCGAATGGCGTTAACAAAGCGAATGACAAAACTTATTAATACCCGCCGTTTCACCCCATTTAATGGTGGTGGGTATAAAAAGTAATGCTATAAAAAATTGAATGAAAATAACTTCCTGGGTAGTTAGAAATATAGAACATCATTGGGAATGCATCCTCTGGAAGTGCTTTTGTAGTTGTGCCTGTGGAAGAACTTCCAATTTTTTTTGCTGGGATGTTGAATAATAAAAACGAATTTGGACAAAAAAAATGAGTTTTTCTTTGTTAGACCGGGGACTTATCAGCCAACCTGTTATGACCATTTGCAATACCATCTGAAATACATTGAATAATAACTACTTGTGGCCAACATTCAGCGTTCGAATAGCCTGTTTCGTTCGAAGGCGGTTATTCCAGACAGACGAATGGAAAGAACGAAACGGACCATCGCTGCAGTTGAACTCACGACGACCCAGAATATATATATTTTGTGGTCGGAGACCAATATGTCGATATCTTACAGACGGAATGATAAAGTTAATATTCCCCCATCCTATAATGGAGGATTTGAAACCGTGGCTGGCCTGAGTTCACCTCGACGCTACAAATGTAAGAATCAAGGAAGACTAGAAAAATTGAAACCGGGCGGTTGTGCGAACTCTGAATAAATTCTCCGAAAATTATTGTGTTGCGTACTTTCCCTGGAAATGCTTGATTCTGCTTGAGGAAAAAAAACGTGGAGTTCAGAAACAGTGAAAAGTTGCTAAACAAAAACTAACACTTTTGCAAATAGCCATGGTGCGACTAAAATGTTCTCAGTCCAAAAATAACCATTGAGACTGCTTGAAACATGTTAAGGTGATCATACTCCGTTCTACTGGCGAGAAAAAACTTGAGTCTGAGAATTCGAGTGTTCTCATTCTTATAATACATGGTAGTCTAGTAAATTATATTTTAAAATATGTATTTAAATAGTTAGAACAAATTAAGCATATTGAGTGGCATATTTCTCATAGGCAGCAACATAAGCAGCTTTGGCAGCATCTTGACTCATACCCTTGTGACTGTTCCAGGCATTCCATTTAGCTTTAGCTTTTAATTCAAATGTACCCGGTTCAGGAATATTGCAATCACCAACAGTGGCCTGTTTGTAAAGACCATAGAATTCCAAGAAGACATTGTCTGGGGGAGTTTTTGTGAAAGCCTTGGCTTTTTGCTGGGCAGTGGCAAACTGTGGCGACATAGAACATTTTTTTTTTATAAATCATGACAAACAAAAACTATAATTTTTCAAACTTACATCCATTTTTTAAGGTGATTATCTAAAAACTAGAAAGAATTAATAATTTTATACATATAAATATTGAGGAATTAAAACTCTTATTAATGTGTTTTAAATTTCCCGAGTAATTTTGCACTTTACCCGTTTCTGCTGGAAGACGCCCAATTGGCGAGTGCATATCTTCTTTTTCTTGAGTAGCTGTCCAGATTTATAAAATAAAAAAAATGCATTTGATATGAAGCTTATCATTTATGGTCATTTGTTTATCGATCGATTTTATGAATAGACAAAGAAAAGAACAGCATAGCTTTCAATTAGAGCCAGTTTTTCCGCACAAATTCCAATTAGAGGTGCTGTTAACGCAATAAGATTTTTATACTTCTTCTTTTATACACTGTTTAGAAAAATGTTTTTCAATATGTTCCGATATAAACAAAAATGTGGTGTTTCGGGTACAATTTTAAACTGGAATATGTCTGGCACAATTATATTTAAGTGCAAACATGTAATGTTCCTAAAACTAAACACTAAATGTTTGGGACAACATATGTTAATATTTGGAATATATTATGTTTTGGGAACATGAAATGTTTCATAAAAATTATATGTGTGAATGTAAACATATATACATTTACAATTTCGAGTAAACATATCTTATGTTTGCTGATATGTTCATTCAAAAAGGCAACAGAAGAGAGAGAAGAGAGAGAGAGAGTATTAGAGAAAGAAAATAGAGATGTAAAACCGGTAGGGTTGACGAACAACATAACACAGCGAGAAAGAATGAAAAGAGAGAATTTTCTGTGAAACCGCTTGTATTACTGTTTTGGAAAAACTGTTTTTATGAATAAGCCAAAATTTTGATGTGCTTAAGTTAAATATTATTTAATTGGAAATATTAGAATGAGTATTCGGAGTAAAGAGAAGAGGTATTGAAACCAAGAGTAAATAGACATTTGATAAAAAAAAAACAAGTATATACGGCCGTAAGTTCGCGCAGTGCCGATCTTATGTACCCTCCACCAATGGGATTGCGTAGGAACTTCTACTAAAGGCTGGTCATCGCACAGCGAATTAGCTTGGGTTGCGATAACACTTGCCGAATGGCAAGGTAATCGTAAAACTTTTTTAAACACTGTCTTCTAAATTGTAAGTTAGTCCATAAGGGGTATATAATTAAACAAAAAAAAAAAGGCGCGATTAAAACGTATATAAATTCAGTTTGACAAGAATTTTCTATAGAAAATATACAAACTTGACAAAATTTTTCTATAGAAATAAAAATGTTGACGAAAATTTTCTATGGAAGTAAATGTTGACAAATTTTCTAATAGCAAATAATTTTTGACAAAAATTTTCTATAGAAATAAAAATGTTGACAAAAAAATTTTCTATAGAAATAAAAATGTTGACAAAATGTTCTATTAGAAATAAAATGTATGATCAAGCAATTTTTCTACAGAAATAATTTTTTTACCAAAATTTTCTATAGAAATAAATTTTGAGCAAAAATTTTCTATGGAATAAAAATGTTTGGCAAAACATTGCTGAATAGGAAATAAGCGCTTTTTTACAAACAACCTTTCTAATAGAAAATGAAATTTTGACAAAAACTTTCTATATTAATAAAATTGAGCAATTTTTAATGGCTGTAAGAGGCCCATATACTAACGAAATGTACCAATTTCAACCGCCATCGGATGACTTTTGCTCGCTCCACGGGAGAGGGCTCGCGGAGGTCAAATCTGGGGATCGGTTTATATGGGAGCTAATATATAATTATGGACCGCGATAATGTGACCAATTTTTTTGCATGGCTTGTTAGAGACCGTAACTAAGCATCTGGTACCCAATTTCAACGGACGGCGGATGAATTTTGCCCCTCCAAGAGGCTTCCGGAGGTCCCAAAATCTGGGATCGGTTTTATATGGGAGCTATATATAATTAAATGGACGGGCGATAATGGACCTGCATTTTTTGCATTGCTTGTTAGAGACCCGTATACTAATAACATCAGGTACCCAAATTTTCAAACGGACCGGATGAATTTTGGCCCCTCCAAGAGGCTCCGGAGGTCAAATCTGGGGAATCGGTTATATGGGAGCTATATATAATTATGGACCGATATGGACCCAATTTTTGGCATGGTTGTTAGAGACCAATACTACTAACACCACGCTACTAAATTTCAATTGGATCGGATGAAAGTTTTGCTCCTCCAAGAGGCTCCGGAGGTCAAATTGGGGATCGGTTATAGGGAGCTATATATATTTATGGACCGGATATGGACGCAAATTTTTGGGCATGGTTGTTAGAGACCGTAATACTTAAGACCACGTACGCAAATTTCAACCGGATCGGATGAATTTTGCTGCTCCGGGAAGGCTCCGGCAGCCAAATTTGGGGATCGGTTTTTTATATGGGGGCTATTAACCGTAAACGTGGCCGATATGGCCCATTTTCAATACCCCGACCTACATCATAACAACTACTTGTGCCAGTTTTCAAAAGTCGATAGCTAGTTTCGTCTTTGAAGTTAGCGTGATTTCCACAGACCGGACGGACAGCCGGAACAGACGGACAGAGGACGGACGGACATGCTTAGATCGACTCAGAATTTCACCCACGACCCAGAATATATATATACAAACGGAATGACAAAGTTAATATACCCCCATCCTATGGTGGAAGGGTATAAAAAAAACACAGCATGTGTTTTCGCCTTGAGAGCATATTTTATGTATGTGTGGGACATGTGTTTTTTTTAACGGCATTTTTGGCATTATGGACAGAAGCAAGTTTTTTCCATTGGTTTGTTTAAATAAGAAATCGGAAACGTACGAGGAGTAGTAAAATATTTTCAGCGCAAAGGAAAATTAAAAAAAAAAATCGTTGAAAATATACAAAAATTATAAAGGCATCTCAATAAAAATAACGAAAGGGCAGCTATACTCTTTTTAGAAGATGGACAGTAAAATGAAAAAAGGAGGAAAATAGTCTGAAAAGATTAAAAAGTAAATTTAATATTAATACAAAGTTAGTTCTCTTTATTAATAAGTAGTCGGCAAGAGGAGTTGAAACACATTTAAATATAAAGCGGCTCATTAAGTTCGAGTTTTGGCAGCTAAACAATTGAAAAGTTTTATTTTCTTTAAAATAAATTATTAAAGATAAGTAAAAGACAAAACAGGGTCCAATTTTAGAGCGACGAATGCCACTTAAAACCGGCCCTTAAAGGTAAAATGAATTAAGTACAAAACACGATAAAGTTTTAAATGCATTAAAAATTGTGTAAATGCTAGTAAAAAAAACTGTTCAAGCGCACTAAATAAAATGTATGTGTATATTAATAAAATTGTTACAGTATGTTTTGTACTTCGAACTCCACGTTCTTCTTTTGTTAGTTTTTGAATTCCTTCCAAAAATTTCAAATTTTTATAACCAAAAAACGTTTTTTTTTTTGTTACAAAAAATGTTAATTTTTGGCCAATAAAAAAAAATATATATTTTAGTCC
>PGFW01031019.1:0-13435 GCA_003123925.1 Haematobia irritans | reverse complement strand
GGCAACCGTGGATGTGAGCAGCGATGCCGATTTCTATAGAAATAACATTTTCACAAAATTTTCTAGTAGAAAAAAATTCTATATAGAATAACATTTTCGCACGAAATATTGTCTACAGAAAAAGAACTTTTGGACAAGAATTTTCTATAGAAATAACATATTGACAAAATTTTCTATAGAAATAAAATGTTGACAAAAAATTTTCTATAGATATAAAATTTAACAAAAAAATTTTTAATAGAAATAAAATTTGACAACATTTTTTATAGAAATAAAATTTTGACAAAATTTTCCTATAAGAAAAATTTATTTTTGGAAAAGCATTTTTCTATATAAAGTAAAATTTTGGGCAAAATTTTCTAACAAGAAAATAAAAATTTTGACAAAATTTCTAATAAAAATAACATTTTCAACGAAAATTTTCTATAGAAAAAAAATTCTATAGAAATAAAATTTTGACAAAATTTTCTATAGAAATAAAATTTGGACAAAGTTTTCTATAGAAATAAAATTTTTACAAAATTTTGAATTTTTTTAATTTGTTAGATTTGTGGTATTTTTTTTTTTGGAAATTTTGGCACGAGTGGCAACCGTGGATGTGAGCCGATGCGTTACCGTTAGTAAATAACACTTTTTTTAATCCCGAAGTAGGTCGCAGTTTCTTTACTTCATTTCATTCAGTGTGTAGCTTTTAGATCCCCCGGAGAGTTTACGAAAGACACCGGAAACTTCCCGCCGTTTTGTCGCCAAAGTACTGCAATTGTAAATTATTCGCAAAAGGTTCGACTTGTTGCTCAGGAATAAACAAACGAATACCAACAGCCGACGGCCATGTCATGTGTCAGAATATGACCTCCACCTTCAGAACGAAATTCGAAAACACGTTTCAAAAGAAACGATAAACCGAATTTTTGAGATAAGAAGCATATCGAAAGAATCCAGCGAAGCAATATTTATCTTTGGCGGTTGGTTCTGGTCCTTCCCGATTCAGCCAGAGAAAAATTTTCTAATTCAATGCACGAAATTAATTGATCCAATTAATTTTTTAATTGAAATTTTTTCAATCACAGAAATGATAGTATCAATTAAGAAAATAATTGACAGTCAGTTAAAATTATTAATTGAGGCAATTACAACATTAATTGAATACTATTAATTTGTGTGATTGATTTTTGTTTCAAATTAATGCAATTTGTTTAAAATCAATTACAAATTTTTAATTGAATAATTTGTTAAAACTCATAAGGATTTTAAATTGGAAAAATTTTCGTGAAATCTTGTTTCCTGTGTAAGGAGGTTGTTGCCCTTGTCTCGGTCTCGGTGGGCCCTAGTCCTCACTAAGAAGCAGAGACTATCATATAAGTAATGAGAGCGCGCGCGTGGTATGAAAAAAATTTGAGATTCAACTTTTCACATTCTAACTGCCTCCGATAATCGATTCCGACGCAACTCTCTCAATGTTGCATCCGACAAAACATTGGGGAAATTGAATTGATTATCACCAAAATATTTCCAATTAAAAAGTTAATTGAAGTTGAAAATTTTTTTCATTAATAAATTAATTGATCAATTAACTTTTTAATCAATGATAGAACATTAAGTTAATTCTAAGTCAAATGTTGAAATTTTAACTATCAAATTCGGAAGACTAAATTCAGTTAAAAAAGTGCTGATTTTTTTTTTTAACTTTTTTAATTAAAAAATGTATTCAACAATCATGTTGTTAATCGCAAATAAAAACTCTAAGCCCAATCTAACTAAGTAATTAAACAATAGCTAGTACGCTTTTTTAATTAATAAGGATTAATTGGCGTTTTGCAATCAAGCATCAATTAAATTTTTAATTGAATCAATTACAAAAATTAATTTGAAATTTTGCTGAAAAAATTAATTAATTTTAATCAAGAATTTTTTCTATGGCCAATTAAAACTGTGATTGATAACTATCATTTTCGTGATTTGAAGACACTTTCAACTTGAAAAAATTAATTAGAATCAAATTAATTGGTGATTGAATCAGAGAAAAAATTTTTTTGTGTGTAGCATCACAAAAAAAAAAAAATTCTGAATTCCATCACGAAATGTAATTGATCCAATTAATTTTTTAATTGAAATGTATGTCAATCAACAGAAGATGATAGTAATCATTAAAAAAATAATTGATACCTAATTAAAGATATTAATTTGATACAATAATTGTGTGTGATTGATTTTTATTTGCACATTAAAAAAATTTGTTGATTCAATTAAATTTTTTAAATTGAAATATTTAAAACTCAATAAGATTTTAATTGGAAAAGGTGTATCGTGCAAATTTTTTCTGGTGTACCGGATGTCCACGTAAGAAGTCATTCGAAAACGACCACCAAACTCTATTTCCCCAACTTGTTTTCGATTTATTTCGCCGATGTTATTTGTAAAGTAAGAGAGGCCTTTAATCTTAAATATGGTGCCTATAAATATTTTCCATATTTGGTGACCAATAAAATGCATTTTTATAAACTTCTTTAACAATAAACGAAAAATACGAAATGTTGAGACCATTTTTCTACTGTATGTCTCTAGTAAATGAAAAATTCATACAAGTAAATGACAATTCATATAGCTGATATGCAAGATATTATAGGTCAAATAGCGCTTATTTTCATAAGGCCATTTAGCCACAATTCAAGAATCAAGTCTTTAGAACCAACTCATATAGCTCTTCAAGTAGGTAGGTCCTCAAAATTAAATTTTTTGTTCTATATGCTGTGAGTACAAGTAAAAATTGAAGAAAAATTAACCTTGTTAACATTAAGTTTATTTTGGTAGCGAAAGGGTTAAAACAAGTAATAACCAAAAGAATTGCAGAAGTGGAGAAAATAGATAGAGGACCTCTGGATGCTATTAAAAAGACATTTTTATGGAACAACTTCCATTTTTTGAATCATTAATCCCTCTTCTTTTTAGATGTTGCAACTCTATTTATAAACGTTTAATATTTTGCAAGGCACTAATGGTATAGGGTGTACTAATGCTATTCCCATCTATTACTTCATCATAAAAAATCGAAAGTGTCCGTATTATTATCCACCATATAAACGAAACAATCGAACATTATTTGCGTATATAGAGTATTATACAACAATCGTAACAATGCAAAAAGACATTTAATAACTTTCGGTTGTTGTTGATCGTCGTCTTACTATCTGCATAGAATTACTATGGACATAAGTCAAACCGCATGCGCAGTAATCAGTGACGGGTTGGCGGTAATAAAACGCAACAATAATAAAGTCGAAAAACTCATAAATATTTTGGAAAAATTATTTGTTTATCAATGTTTCTTATTTTGTAAATTGTTGCTTTGCAATGTATCATCTTTATGTCAGAGGAGAAAAATTTGTAAATTATATCTATAAAATAATTTCTTGATGTTTTTGCATTTGTCATACTGAGGAAGATTTTTTTCTTTGATTGTATGGAATTTTCAATTTCGGTTATTTTAATATTCGGTTGAATATCCGGCAGTGGAGAACTGTAATAATTACGCATTTTAAGGTCGAATCACCTAACTCTTAGGACAAAAAAACGCCTTCAATGAAAACTTTCTCAATTTTTGGTCAAGTAAAAAATCTTTCACTGAAAAAATATCATTCGAATAATTCCAATTAAAAAATTGATTGAAGTTGAAATTGTAATCTATAAAGAAAGTTAATTGATACAATTAACTTTTAAATCAAATTAAATTATCCCAATTTATTTAATCAAAATATTAAATAAAAACTATATCCAATTAAAAATTTTACTTGAATGTAAAGAATTTCGAATTTAAAGAAGTTTCATAAGAAAATAGAAACTCCCCTAAAATGACAAGAAAATTTATTCAAATAATTATGAATGATAATACAATAACACAGAAAAAAATTTCGCGAAAATTTTTCAAATTAAAAACTTAATTGAGTTTTAAAAAATTTTCAATTAAAAATTTAGTTGATTCAACAAATGTTTTTATTGAAACAAAAATCAATCAAAAAAATTAATAGTATCAATTAACATTTTAATTAGATCAATGAAAAAATTAATTGACTTTCAATACATTTTTTAATTGATACTATCATTTCTGTGATTGAAGACGTTCCAATTAAAAATTAATTGGATCAATTCATTTCGTGATTGAACACAAAAAATATTTTTTTGTGTAAAATAATTAATTACCTCAATTAAAAAAAATTAATTGAGTATTGCGAACAAAATCAATTATTTTTTTAATTGAACCAATTAATAAATTAATTAATATTACCGATGAAATCAATTTATTTGTTAATCAAGTATATTTCGTATTTCTAATTAATTATGTGATACTTTAATTTTCATGATTGAAGCAAATTAAATTAAACAAGTAAGGAAAGTCTAAAGCCGCGCGGGGTCGACTATATTATACCCTGCACAACTTTGTAGATCCATATTTTCGATTTTCGATATCCATATATAACTATATCTATATATAAAGGTTTATGTTCCCATATACATATATTTAAATTTGAGCAGATCTGGACAAAATTTGTTAGAGTCCTACAAAATTTATAGATTTTAAATTTAAGTTGGCTAATGCCCTGGGGTGGAGCACAATGTTAGTAAAAACAAGTATATACGGCCGTAAGTTCGGCCAGGCCGAATCTTATGTACCCTCCACCATGGATTGCGTAGAAACAGGCTACGAAATACTGTCATCACAATATCGAATTACTTGGGTTGTTTGTAGTCTTAAGAACTCTTAACATCCGTTTTCTAAAATTGTGAAGTTAGTCCATACGTGGCAATAACTACCACAGAAGAAAAGGTATGTATAGGTAAGTCTACCAAATAATTACGAACCGATATGGACTTTTGCATGGTACCGTAGAGACCCAGATTGAAATATGGGGGTCGCCTTATATTGGGGCTAATGTACAATTTATGACCTTGATAATGGCCAATTTTTGTGTGATCGAGGTGGGATGCGATTTATCTGAGGCTATACATAACTATGAGACGGCGAATATGGGGCGCTTGTTAGGCAGTGGTTGTTAACGAACCGATTATACTAGCACAATCTACCAAAATTTCAACTGTCTGATGAAATTTGCTCCTCAAGAGGCTCCAAAACCAAATAGTCTCTGGATCGGTTTATATGGGGGTCTATATATGATTATGGCTGATATGGAGCCACTGTTTGGCAATGGTTGTTAAATATGCAATATACTACCAGCCACGTACCAAAATTTTCACGCAATCCGGATGAATTTTGCTTGCTCCAAAGGTAGCGGAGTTCAAATCTGGGGATCGTTTTATATGGGGGCTTCTATATAAATATGGACTGATATGAACCAATTCCTGCAATGGTTTGTTGATAAGCCATAATACTAACATCCACGTATCCAAATTTCAACAAGAATCAGATGAATTTTGTGTCTTACAAGAGGCTCCGAAGGTCAATCTGGGGAATCGTTTTATATGGGGGCTATATATAATTATGGCGAAATTTGCGAACATTTTTGGCATGGGTTTTGAGGCGCATAACAACACCAATGTACCGAAATTTGCAGCCGCAGATAGGATGAAATTCGCTTCTCTAGAGGCTCCGCAAGCCAAAACGGGGGATCGGTTTTATATGGGGGCTGATGATAAAAGTATATGGACCGATATGGACCAATTTTTGCATGGTTGTTGGGACCGATAATACTTACACCATGTACAAATTCATCAGCGCGGATGCGGGAAGAAATGTTGATTCTCTTATAGGCTCCCGCGAGCCAAAATCTGGGGATCGGATTATAAGGAGGCTATAATAATTATGGATGCGATGTGACCAAATTTTGGGCATGGTATGTTAGAGATAAATATGCTGACACCATGTTACCAAATTTCCAGCCGAATCGGAATGGAAATTGCTTCTCTATAGAGGCTCGCAAGCCAAATTTGGGTCCGTTATATGGGGTCTATACGTAAAAGTGGAACCGATATGGCCCATTTGTAATATCATCCGAGCCTAAATCAATATACAACTCACTTGTGGCCAAGTCTTTCAAAGTCGATAGCTTTTTTCGTTGGGAAGTTAGCGTGATTTCAACAGAACGGACTACGCTTCAGATGCGACTCAGAAAATTTTCACACGACTCAGAATATATATACTTTTAAGGGTAATTAGAGCAATATTTTCGATGTGTGTACAAAATGGAATGACAAAGTTAATAATGCCCCCATCCTATGGTGGAAGTGTATAAAAATGGGAAACATTTATTCTGAACAAATTTGTGTTGGCAAAAGTTTGGAAGCATGCATAATCCCCGAACCGTTAATTTCCACTCCCTTGAAAGTTTAAATAAATCGCGTGTAAACACTTTGGTCCTCTGGTGGGTAAGGTTAGATTAGTTTAGGTTTAGGTTAGGTTTAGGTGGCAGCCGATGCATAAGGCCACTTAGACTAATTCAGTCCAATTTTTTGATAGCACATGGGTGAAACTTCTCTCTTGTCACTGAGTGCTGCCCGAAATTCTACGTGTAAGGGCTCAATGCCTAAGGGACTTCCTTTCTAATAAGCCGAGCAACCAATATCGAAGGCGTTTTCCACATTGCAGTGAAACCACTTGAGAGAAGCACTTTGAAACCCTCTGAAATTTCCACGCAGCATTACTGAGGTGGGATAATCCACCGCTGAAAAACGTTTTGGTTGTTCGGTCGAAGCAGGAATCGAACCGCGCGACTTTGGTGTTATGCAAGGCGGGCTGCTAACCATTGGCACACGGTGTCTCCCTGCGTCTCGGTGGTTTAATCATGAGTCTAAATCGGGCGAAAGATATTATTGGCGCTATATTTGAACTCTGAAACCGCGATTTCAATAAAGTTTAGCACACTTGCTACAAGTACTATATTTGATCTCCTTGGCCTCCACAAACTCTGGATTGTGGGCCATAATAAGTCATATCGGTTAAATGATATATTATGGGAGGCTATATGCTAAATCTGAAGAGAGTTTCAATTTTCAAAATTTGGCACAGTTGACTATAGTACTAATTGTTCTCCCTTTGTGCAAGAATTTTGCAAGCACGTAATGGTGAACGCTGGCTTCTTGGCCCATTTTAAGTGGGCATATCGGCGAAATGATATATATGGGAGCTATATTTCTAAATCTGAACCAATTTCTTGCCAAAATCAATAACGGTTCTATTGAGACCTAAAACAGAAACTTGTGCCGAATTTGAAAAGTCGATAAGATAAATTGCGACGCGTGACTTTGGCGATCACAAAAATGTGTTCACAGAACAAAGCGACAATGGCTAGAAATCGAGATCGGTTTTGGACCCGCACGCTTGAGCTTTTAATGCAAGACACCATGTGTCGTATTTCGTCTCCTTCTGGGTGTTGCAAACATATGCACTAAACTTATAAATACCAGCTGTTCGCCGTGTGGCGGCAAGGGTCATGCGCTTAAATTTAATTAGATCAATTAATTTCGTGCGGATGATCAAAATAATTTCGTGGGCAAAGAAAAAATCATCAACGCAAAGATATTTCCATTAAAAAGTTAAATTGAAGTGAAATGTTTTTCAAATTAATGAAATTAATGTGATACAATTAACTTTTTAAATAATGATAGAAACATTAAGTTAAATTAAGTCAATGATTGAAATTTTTAAAATGTTTTAATTAAAAAATTAATTGATACAATTAACTTGTTTTAATCAAAGATTGCGGAAGACTAATTCAGTTAAAAGTGCTGATTTTTTTTTTACTTTTTTAAATTAAAAATGTATTTTCAAACAATCATTTGTTAATCCAATAAAAACTCTAAGCCAATCTAACTAAGTATTAAAAATAGTTACTTTTTTAAAAAATAGTTACCTTAAATAAATTAATTGCGTTTTGGCAATCAACATCAATTAAATTTTTAATTGAATCAATTAAAAAATTAATTGAATTTGGCTGAAAAAAATCATATGTTTTTTAATCAGAATTTTTCTATGCGCAAATTAAAACTGTGATTGAATACTATCATTTTTCGTGATGAAGACATTTCAATTAAAAATTAATTGGATCAATTAATTTGGTGATTTGAATCAGAGAAGAAAATTTTTTGTGTGTGATGACCAAGTTTCTCATGAGAGGCTGAGCACTCATATCGAAATGAATAGGCGTGTTTGGCAACGGAACGCAAGCCAATAGGACTGGAGAGCAAATGAGTTACGTCAAACCTACATATTACAGGGACAAACTATAAAAAAGAACTTGCTGGTATACTTTAGCTACCTGTTTAAAGTTTTATACTTGAAGAGAATGGATATTATGCGGAACAATGACCCTTGAGAGTAAGGGTTTTAGGTTAGGTTTAGGTGGGCAGTCCCAATGTTATCAGGCTCACTTAGAATCTATTCAGTCCAATTGTGATACCACATTGATGAACTTCTCCTTATCACTGAGTGCTGCCGCGATTCCATGTAGCTCAATGACGAGGGACCCTCCCTTTTTATGGCCCATCCGAAACGGCGTTTCCAATCAATTGCAGTGAAACACTTAGAAAAGTTTTGAAAACGCCCTCAGGAAGATGGTCAACAGCATATACTGAGGTGGGATAATCGCACCGCTGAAAGAACTTTTTGTGTTGCGATCGCAAGCAGGAATGCGAACCACCGACCTTGGTGTTATGCAAGGCGGGCAGCTAACCAATTGGCACGCACGTGGCTAAAGGGTTACAAAATAACCAAATGATAATCGTCATCATCAGCTTCACATAATAATATTAGTTTCTTCCATGAGGGAAATTTGGGAAATCGTACAATAATTTAGGACTGGCTCTGGATTTTGGAAAACTCCAAAGATCTCAAAAAGATCACTTTGAGTTTTACCAAGAGGACCATATGTTCAGAATGGCACAAACACAATTCAATTCCACATCGAATGGCCGCAAAAAATGATTTTATATGTTGCAAAAATGTGAATAAAAGATTGACATGAAATAGGGAATCATACGCAACAGAAAGTGTGATTTTTTATGGCCGAAGACCGATAGCCGAATATGTTTATCGTCATACTCAGATCGAATTCTGTCGAACTTCCTCACACTGGAGGAGTGTAAAATGGTTTGGGGTCTCACTATTAGCCTTTCTGCGGCGAATTATCTGATCAAAAGGTTATTGCGAAACAACCAAGACTATTGATTGTACATTGGGATTAGTGAAAAAGGAGTTGGCCCAACTCAGTAGCTTATAAATAACGCAATGGTCACCACTGCCAACCTCGCCAAAAGTACCTTAGATAGTCTTTGGCTGGGAAATTATAAATAACAACTTTTAATAAAATTAAAACTGAAAAAAAGAAACAAATTAAAATTGAACCAGAAATAGTAAAATAATAAACTTCAAAGTACAAAGTGAAGAATAAATCACACTATGATGTTGGCCAAAAAAACCAAAGAAACCTCTTGACAAAAAGTGAAATGTATTAGACATTATTCATGGCAATGAACATTAGCATGAGACGGGCGACCATTAGTGATATGGTGGTGGTGTTGGTCCTGCTGTGTTAGGATATATTTCACATACTGGCAATAGGTATATGACCAACGTTTCGGACACCAAATAATCTCCCATCCATTGGTGCTTATGGTCTTAGGGTGCATATTGTAACGATATGATTTAAATGTTTGGACAACAGCCTAGACATTTGGTACTTTCCATGAGTTCAAAATTATATGGTAGTAAAAGTTTTCATTATGAGATAAATTTGGAATTATATAATTCACATACGAGGAATTTCTTGTCTAGAGCAAATGACACTAGGGTGAATTAATAATTTGGTTGGGATATGGTTGGTCTTTACAACAACAAAAATATTCAGATTTCCTCTTAGCCGGGATTGTTCAACGATGAAAATTCTATAGAAATGAGCATTTGGTTGGTCGGCTGATCTAATTTAAAGTTAGATCAGTCGCTCGCTAGGTTGGTGCATCTTGGTGGAATGGTTAGCATGCCCGGCCTGTGCATACACAGGGTTCCGGTGGGTTCGATTCTGCTTTTCGACCGAACAATCCAACAAGTTTTTCCAGCGGGTGTATTATCCACCTCAGTAATGCTGGTGACATTTTAAGTGTGTTCAAGAAGCTTTCTAAGTTGTTTTCACTGCAAATATGGAACGCGTTTCGACTTCGGAATAAAAAAGCAAGTCCGCTTGTCATTGAGCTTAACATGCGGGAGCACTCCAGTGATAAGAGAGAAGTTTCAGGCCTGTGGTATCGCATGGACTGCAATAGTCTAAGTGCAGCCTGATACATCGGGCTGCCACCTAAACCTAAAGCTAGGTTTTTTTGGGCTTGGTAATATTGGCGGGCTTTTTGTTGAATACAGTTAGGCAGGCGTTGTTGCACACAAACATTTACAGGTTGGGCCTGATAAGTCCCCGGTCTAACAAAGAAAACAATTTTCTTTTGATCAAAGATTCGTTTTTTATTATTCAACATAGTTCCCGTTCAAAGAGCGATGACAACGATTATAAAGACCATTTGCAATTTTTTGGTACCAATTTTGGTAGTACTCCTTGGTTTTGCTCCAAAATAGCCCTCAGTTTCGGCGATGCGACACTCTTCATTGCAGCCAAATTTTTTTTTCCCCTGTGAAGCCTCCTTTTGAGGTCTGAGACAATAAAAATCTCTGGTGGGCCAGATCTAGAGAAATACGGTGGGTGGGAAGCGAATTCGAAGCCCAAATTCATGAATTTTTACCATCGTTCGTGTCTCAATTTTTTGTGGCACGTGGCGTTTCTTGGTGGAACAACGACTTTTTCTTCTCATATGGGGCCGTTGTGCGCGATTTCGACTTTCAAACGCTCCAATAACGCCATATAATATCACTGTTGATGGTTTTTCCCTTCTCAAGAATAATCGAATAAAATTATTCCATGCGCATACGCGCAAAAAAACAGAGGCCATTACTTTGCAAAAGGCGGATTTTGAGTCTTTCCACGCTTCGGAGCGATGCACTGCGGTCGCTGTCCACTCAGCCGACTGTCCGATTGGACTCAAGAGTGGTAGTGGATGGAGACCATGTTTCATGCGCATTGTCACATATCGACGGAAAAACTCGGTGTGTTTTGACCCCATCAGCCTTGCTTCACTTTCTGTCGTCCTAATCTGACTGGAATGATTCACAAGTATGTTCTGTGCCAGGGATAGAAGTATTCGCCAACCCATGAACCTCATTAGAGGAGTTCCACATGGGGTCTTGGTTTTTGGGCCTTTGCTCTTTCGTCCATATTAGTGAATGCTTTAAAATCATATAGTTGAAATGCTTGTGAGAGTTGCGATGACATATTTATGCAGACGATGGTCAATTTGTTTTTCGAGTGATAACTCGAACATCCTGAAGAGATGTGTAGACAGCATAAAATAATAGTTTAAGACGGGTCCAATCAATGGCGATAGACAGATGGATTGAAAGCGTTAACCCTGGAAGACAAAGTGTTTTAGTTTTTGCCGCGTAGGACTTTTGACCCGAGCGCATTACCATGACTCCATTGACGGCTTGTCATAATTGAATATGCCAATACGCGAATAAATTTGGGTGTGACATTTGATACGGACTATCTTGGAAGCGAACATATATGACATCACCATAGGAACTTGTGTATGGTACAACACAAAAAAAAATTTTTTCTGATTCAATCACGCAAATTAAATGATCCAATAATTATTTAATTGGAAATGTCTCAATCACAGAAATGATAGTATCAATTAAAAAAATTAATTGAAGGTCTAATTAAAAAGTTAATTGATCCAATTAATAAAATTAATTGATACTATTATTTTGTGATTGATTTTTTTTTTCAATTAAAAAATTTGTTGAATCAATTAAATTTTTAATTGAATATTTTTTAAACTCAATTAAAAATTTTAATTGGAAAAATTTTCGTGAAATTTTTTTGTGTGTATGCTTCGAAATCTCTGGAACATACAATATTTTATTCCTACGCACATTCGTTTACTGATTGCCAAGTCATACTTACTTTCGAGACTCACATATTGCTGTGAAATTTTTGCAAATTGTGATTATATCCATAAGAGGAAGCTGCAAATTTTGTTTAACGATATAACCCGATTTGTATATGGTGTTGGGCGTTATGAAAGTATTTCTAGATACAGTTCTCAAATCTGTCAAATGACTTTTATGAACCTGCTGAATTTCAGATGCCTAAGTATTTCTTCAACAGAAATAATTATTCGGTGAAAGCCGAAAATATCTGCTTCAAAGATTACATTTTTCAACGATGCGTCTAGGAGTAAAATCAATCATTCAATTAGGTCTCGTTATAGGGTATCGAAGACAATTTTGCTCAATATTTACTTCTCGCTGTGGAACAATCTACCTTTCACATTTGAAAAGCACAAGTAATCTCACCAAACAATTTAAGAAAGAGACTGCAGAATCATTTTGTCTTTGATGACATAAGTTTAGTATTCTTAAGGCATCATACAGTAATGTCAAGAAAGTCTTTTGACACATTGCCCACAACACAAATATTATTCCGATTTGAGTATCGAGTTGTTATTTCGTTTTGAGAAAAATAAAATATTGTATACTTTGCAAAATACATAAAATAAAATAATTTTTTAAAAATTATATTAATAATTTAATTTTGGAACAAAACATAAGTTTTATCCTATTGTCAAAACACTTTCTTGACATACTGTATGTATGTATAATATTTATTTAATTTGTCAAATAGATGTATATTTCGAGGGAATTTAGATTTAAATATAATGTTAATTTGTTTATTATTGTTATTCAATAAAAAAAATATGTTTACTTTTTTTAATTTTATATATTTTTTTTATTATTATTCTGTATTATTATAATTCTATTATTTGAAATATTAGCACTGTTCGTGACACATTTATTATAATAACTTTTTCATACAGTACTAATTATAAGTAATAGCTTCTTGTACTGATATGGATCAATAAAGAAAGATGAAGAAAGTCCCGCCTGTTCAAAGTAATGTCCTATGTTTTTGGGTATTCTCTCTAATGATATAATTTATCGTATTATTTTGAGAAAGGCAAATCGTTGATATTATATGGCGTTATTGGGCGATTTGAGTGGGAAATGACAGGCCAGGCACCAATAAATGAAAGAAGTGTTTGTTCCACCGAAGAACGCACCGTGCCAAAAGTCATTGAGACGATGACAAAAATGCATGAAATTGGGCTTCGAATTGCTTCCCCACGTCGGTATCTCCAGAATCTGGGGAGCGACTTTTTCTTGTTCTCAGAACCTCAAAAGATGCTCGCAGGGAAAGAATTTGGCTGCAATTTGAGAGGCCTATTTTGAGGCAAACCGAAGGAGTACTTAACACAATGGTAATCAAAATTGGAAGTCTTAATAATCGTTGTATCCGCTCATTGAAGGAACTATGTTGAATAATTA
>PGFW01031003.1:993-14402 GCA_003123925.1 Haematobia irritans | reverse complement strand
TTTAATTATATACTTACATGAATTAATAGAAATTTAGAGATTTTAGCCTAAATTCACGGCAATATTTGCTGTTCAAACCTGAGCTCAAAATAAGTTTTTTACTGGTACACCAACGGACTGACAGTCGGTTATACCAAAGCTGCAGGCATTGTGCGACATCTATACGGTTGACGTTCGTTGTTTTTGTAGAAGATACATTTTCGTCCTCTTGTTTTCTTAATACTCTCTGACTTGTACATTCAATTTGGAGCCATCGGTGTAGAAAACTATATAGCGTTTATTCCTTGGGGTCTGTGTGCACTACGCCTCACTGTTGGGAATTGAAGTTTCAAAGTTTTTGTGTAAAAGTGGTTTCGCCGGAGTGTAATTCACTACGTTTGGCACATCTGGCATTATTTTGAGGACCCAACAGTGACCGTACAACAGCTGCTGACTGTTTGGCTAATATGTCTAAAGGTAATAGATGTAGCATCTGGGCGCAACACGATATTAAAAACAATAAAACAATTTGCGCCGACGGCGACTTATGGCTGATCCTTGAATATGTGGTTCTCGGCCGGATCGTTCGTTACACAATAGGGTGGGATTTGTGGTGGTGTCCCTTGAACTTGCCTGCCCATATGCTAGTTGAAGTTGAAGGTTCGATTGCATATGTAAAAGTCGGGTGTGGAAAAAAAGGATAATATCACAAAATGCTACTACCACACCGCTTGCCAAAGATGTTTTTAGGCCTTCATTTCTTGACACGTGAGACGGATGAGATGCAATTGAAGCTGTCAAGGTGTTGTTGGGCATTAATATTTCCCCTTGCTTACGTAGAACCTTACGGTTCTACGTAAATCGTTAGCCTTTACCGCAGAGGCCGCAAAGGGAAGAAGAATGTGGGTTGCCAAAATTTTATTTGAAAGAATCGTTCAGATTTAGATATAGCTACCATAGTATATCTTCGCTACCGATATGAATACTTATACGGCCTAGATAGCGCCCGAGAGTTTTACCCCATTTGGTGAAATTTTGGCACTAGGAGTACAAATGAGTAGCATAGTCCTACGTGTGCCAAAAAGTTTATTGAAAGTCGGTTCAGAAATTAGAGTATAGCTCCATATCTATCTTTCGTCCGATATTGAGACTTTACGGCGCCTGAGACCAGAGTTTTAACCCCAATTTGGTTCAAAAATTTTGGCACTAGGGAACAATGAGGTAGCAATACGTCTAGTGGCCCATTCTATTGAAATCGTTCAGGATGTTAGATATTCTTCTCCGTATTATAGCTTCCCATACAAATAAATATTTTCGCATAAAATTGTCATATCTTACTGTAAATTTATAACTAGAAGTTATTTTGTCGCAAAAAATGCATACAGCATCTAATTAAATGCGTTGTTTTGAAAATTAGTGAAGAAAAGTCAGCCCCACGTAACAGCCCCGTCCCCCGTACAACCGCCAATACATAAAATTGACAGTTCACTCTATTTTAATTTATTAACAACATTTTCAGCATCTTTCGTGATAATTCTAGATTTTTTAAGCTTCAAATTTCGTTCTTAATGAATTGATGTATGGGTCTGGAGGATATTCGAACATAATGATGCAGTTAAAGTCCGTTAGTAGAACAGCGCCCAGTCTTGGCGCGAGTTATTATAGTGCCATAACGTTTATAGTCTTGTATTCCTCGCTTCACTGCGCTTCTTCTGATAACATGTCCTATTGAAAAGATAAACCGATATGTTAAATTCAAATGTATGAAACAAATCGTATCTTTTAACCTACCTAATAGGTAGAATGGCGCTCAGATACAATTTTGCTAACCATGTATCAAACTTCTAATGCACTGTGAATTAGCATGTATTACCATCCCATACAAATCGAATGTAAAAATTTTCCGTGTCTAAACAATATGAATATGGAACTCTCGAGATTCTATTGCCTGACGTGGCAACTTATGTGGATAATATAATTTTAAACCTAGTGAATCAGTTTGTTCATTTTACTCCGGTTATTGTCGGCTGTAAAGTTCAGGGTTTTCAAAAAAATCCTCCTATTTCGTCCGAGCTGTAATTCCGCATCGTTTCGCTGGAACTGCCAATTCCTTGTTTTACCCACATTCAACATTTATCCCAGATACTAAATTTAAGGTTTTTTTTGAATATTGGCTCTTGTGCTTTCTTCTTTAATTTGTCTTGTATCTTTATTTGTTCGCCATCTGCAAAGCTTTATTGTAATGCGATAGTCAATATGCATTCCATAAATTTTATGCGCGCAATGAGAGGTGAAATACAAAATATTCAAAAGCCTCTCCCGAATTTGATCTTGTGCCATTCAGTCTAAATGTGCATCTCCCTAGCTAGCAAACCACATAATGAAGCACGACGGACATAGAAGAAGCTGCCAGTTAAAGTTGTTGCTATTTTACCATCTATCATAGTCAATGAAAAGTTTATTGAGAAATACACGAATTTTCTTATTATAACTTCAAATTTAATGAAATTTGTTAAATATTTAATTTCAGTGTTTAACTCGTAACTTTCTTCATTTATTACGCTAGGCTGTCTCCTTAACAAATTCAAAATTTAACAGGCCTGCCAATGTTTCGTCTGAAGTGGCTCTAATTTCCAGACAAAAACTTTTGATGACCAATCGTTCGCTTCAGTCATTACCTAATGCACAAGTGAACGTCAAGAACAAACTTTTGTCTGAAAAAGTCTCATTCGCAAAGTGGTGATACTCTCGATGTCCTGATGAGGGCCATCCACATCTCCCATTTACTCATGAGTTGCATATATTTGGAAAACTATGAAATGCTACTATCATTTTCGGATTTTGACTTCATCAGTCAACTGCCGTGTGATCCAAAGCTCCTGCAAACCTAACTTTGCTTAAAATTTCCTGCTACTATAACGTTTGCTGATAACAGATTTGTTGGCCGCCAAAGACTTTTTTGTTAGCGTGGAATAAATATCACAACCGAATATCTGTTTGCTGATGCTCGCAGTTATTTCATCTGGTGGTATTGTCATCGTAGCATCAACAATTAGACTAAGTGCTTTTTTCAGGTCTAAAACATTTTTTGAACTTGTCATTTTGTCTCAATTTTTTTGGCAGCAGCGATAATATGATGAAATAATATGAAAAATTTAGACAGCTTTTCCTTTTCGATTCTTTCATTGCTCTCTCAAAAGCTTTTCTTTTGGACGACACGTTTACAGGTAGTAGACTGGGTTGCTCTTCGCCATCCACTGTATCATCCTATCAATACTTCATCAGTCAACGTATAAGAGTGGGTTAGCCCATTCTTCATTTATCACGTAATTAAAATCTTTACGAATACGAGATCTTGTTGCCACTTCTTTAAAAATTGAGGCATGAACATGTTTGTTTTTCAGAAAACCGACTGAAAAATTTTCTGTGATTTAATTTCAGTACGACGTGTACCGCGCGCTTTTATAATCGCGAAAACTTCACCATTATATTAGGATACACTACTTTTTCACAGTTTAACAACAATTTCCGAGAGCGTTTCTGAAAGATATTTTTGAATTTTCCCATTGTTTTTTTAAGAAAATTTGCTTTAATTGCTAATAAACATTTCAACTTATTACTTTACCAACTACCAATTGGGAATGACAAAGAAGTAAGAGCATAAATCAAATGACAAAATCGATGCCATCCGAATGATCAATGATTGTTGTTGCTAAGAAATATAGGCGTTTATAGTTTTTTCGTAATGTTGCAAAATAAAATGCAACAGTCAACATAGAATCCTATTTAGAATGATCTGCAAAGAACTGCTACAATTTTAAAGAATTTCTACAGCATGTTTTGCGTGTAGATAATAAGTGACCGTTATTACATTCATCCAACGTTCTTTAATAGCTCAGTGGATAGAAGTTGGCGCGGTGTGCGAATATCTGAGTTCGAGCCAACTCATGCTCAAGTTTTCAATTATGTATGTAATAAATTTATTTAAAAAAAAAAAAAGAACTGATTATGATTTTCAATTTCAGTGTACGACAACTTTATGAGCACAATGTTATCTTACAAATATACTATTTATAGTAAAGACATGCCACACAGGCAAAACACAACAAGCTGTAACGGAAAGAAAGAGTGCGCAGTTGTTTGATGCACTCGTAAAATAACGCATAACTCATATTTTTTACTTGTAATTTGTTTGGTTTTCCATTGTGTTTGTTTTGGCGCGGTGCAAATATGGGGCCACAATTTTTTTTTTAATCTGTTAGCTGATACCTCTCACTTTAATTGGTGAAAGGACTCCATGTTTCGCATCTGCTCCGCGCACACCAACTAAATAGTTTTAACGGAAAATCATAAATGTTTATTTTTTTGGCCCAAAATAAAAAAAAATTAATTTGTTGTTTTTTTTTTTAATTTTTATTTTTTTTTAAACTTACATAATGCTTGATGCCCTATTAGTGAAAAAAATTCTAATAAGGTACACCCGGTGTATAGTTTATAAGTAACAATGTTTTAAATATGACATAGAAAACTAACCTATTTGAGACTTGTTCACATATGCAACTTGGCGCTGCCGGGACAGAAAACCAAGCGAGATATTGCAAAGTAAAATTTTACACACATGACCTTTGTAATATAGTTAAGCCAACCGTGCAAAGAATCATCTAAAATCGGGAGAGCAGGTCCAACAATATTTATTGCCGCAGCGAACACAGTGTGTGCAAGCCATGTTTTAAGAACTAACTATCTCAACATTACTTGGAAAGATTTAACAGACGATCTGATTAGGGACTGGTGCGCCTTTACGTCAGTTTTTTCACTCTGAAAAAAGCAAAGTACCAAAATGAAAAAATATTTTCGGTAGTTTTCGCATTTTGGGTTTTGTAATGGGATTCGGCTGCGGAAACCGAACATAAGTAACCTTTTAGGTATGAAGACGACTTATTGTTTCCCTCCACTTTTCTGGAATATAATGCTAAGTTTACTACATCGTTTATATATCACCGTCAACCAAGGGGATAATTCTTCAGCCAATGCCTTGTAACTCCCGTGGTCCGGACAATTCCCATCAGGTCCGGGGGATTTTGAATGGGTCCCAGAAGCTATTTAAACCCAATTTTATTCTAAGATTCGCGACACAATTTCCTCGAATAGGAAATGATCGCATGAACCTCTGTTACACCGCCGGAACATGGTTCAAAATCCGTCCTGATTTCCAGGGAAGTGGTGTGTTCTCAAAATAACCTCTTCTCATCTCTTCCTCACTGGATCTGTCCAAGTTTCCCCGTCCGATTGTTTTTAAGAAACCTGGAGCGGTGCCTCTGACGTATTCTCAATAACTGGCTACATGGTAATCATTCCGCCAAGGAGTTTTGTTGAGACCTTCCCATTCCTTTTTTATAAGCTCTCAGATTCACCTGTAAGTGTCCCCAAATCCTCCTGAGCCTTGTGGACTTGCTTTGGTTAAAGAACTTCCTGCGATTTCCTCAATATTACTTAACTCTCACGTAAGTCCACCAGGCGGCCCGATTTTTTCTCCTTGCTTTCCTATAGGCAAGCAGCTTTTCAGTGAATATGGTTGAGGCCTAGTAATCCGTCCGTCTGCGTGTTTCGATATCTTGCACAGTGCTCATATTTGTCTCCGAGCATTTCCGGTATCATTAAATTGAACGATCCCTATAACCTATTCCAATCAGCTTTCCTAACAATTGGCGGAGAAATGGTTCTTGAAGGCCACGAAAGCAATCTGAAAGCTGATGTAGCGATGACTGAGAAGCTATGTTCCCTCAAAACTTGCCACTCAATAGTCTTATCATTCCATTCCGGAGAGGTCAACGTTACTCAAAACCTCTTGTCTGTTTTCTGGTACGAAGGTTGGTGCCACTCCCTTATTGCAAACTAAACAGGTTAGTACCAAAATAAACTGCTATTAGCCGACTCTCCCCTTGCATTAGTATCACTACTTCCGCCAATATACTATAATTTGCATTTGCATCGCATCCCAAATGAGTTTTGTCTTTGTTTTTTAGTGACTCCATCAACTAAGTCCTTAAAGCGCACAGGGTGTCCCATGTAGACCGGAAGATACCCAATATTTGCATTGGATATCTCTAAACTGGCTACGACAGTGTCTGTCATTGCTCCAATGTGAAGGAAGCAGAAACAAGTTTAGTTCGTTTAGCAATTATACATGCTACCGATTAATATTCGTTACCCGGTATTTATGCAAAAGTTTGAAAACCCGGAGTGAATTCATTTCACAGAGTCTTGTTCTTATATATGGTATGGTTCTTGAATAAGGAACTATACTACAAGTTTGTCAGAAAAGTGTTTTGACAATGGATAAAAATTTATGTTTGTTCCAAAAATTAAATATAATGAAATTTTGAAAAAATATTTTATTATGTATTTGCAAAGTATTCATACGTACACAGAATTAATAATTTAATAAAAATATTGTAATTATTCAATATTTCTATGAATTTGAAATATGTGGCAATGTCAAAAGACTTTCTTGACATACTGAATGTCTTCCTTTCCTCAGGAGATACGTTTAAGCAGCCACTAGCGGCCTATAATGGTGAAGATTATCGGAGGCAAACCGTAGAACCATCCAAATTTTCAAACCACCTGTCACATCGCCGCTTCAATTGAGTCATCAACGGGCTCCCTCTTCACAGATCTCGTGACTCTCGCACAATCCGCGTTCAGCTTGGTGAGGCTGAAGGCCTGTAGGAAACTTCCCGGCATATGATTTTCCCAATAGCCTGCAAGGTTTTTATGTCGCCTTCGGCTTCGGCTAGAGGTTTTTTGTCAACTGCCTGACTGTATACGGAGGCTTGTCGCGCTTTCGCGAAATCCTTTGGCTGATCGCTTTTGTATACCTTCATATGGATATCATGAAGAGCCGCATTTAACTTTACACGTCCTTAGGACTGGCTAGATGTGCAGCGACTATATGTTTAATATAAACACCGCAATGTCGTCTTGGTCCATCCACCTCATCCCAAGTCGACCAACCTTCCAAATCGGCGGTTGAATATCTGGGTTACATTCTTTATTCTCTCTATATGTGGACTCAGGATCAGGAGGGTTGCCGGTATTCTCAGCATGTGCTCTAGTTACGCCGGTAATGTCCGTTTTTTATCGAACTAACTCCAAAGCGCTCCGTCCCCAAACTTTCACAATTAAGCATCAATGCAGCTTTAAAAGCAATCCAAGACCTCTGGTCTCGCAAAAGTCTATTAACAGTTATATCGTCCTTGATACCATCCAGCATCTTGCCCCGTCGAGGACTTGGTCCGGGAACTTTTTCGCACCCTCTGAGTAGACACCATACATCGCGTTCTCATTTCCCCCATTTTTGTCCTTGGAAATCAATACCGTCTAAGCAAACCATTTAATTAATAAATAGCCACATCAAAGGCTGTCCTTTTTCTTCACACTGAGCGCAACGCATCTTTGAATCCGGCGTTCAGAGGCATGGGCAGTCATCCGGCTGATCATTCCCTTTTTCCCAGCGTTCAAGAATTCCTTGAGACCCAATTCTTTAAGGAACCGCTTGGCTTCGCCCGACATCCACGTGCTTGGGTCGACGATACCGACGCTGTAGCCGGCGACAGTGGCGACCTATTGATAAGTCGAACTTTTCTAAAGGTAACTACACAAAAGGAGTAATCCCGTCACGAATAGTTCAAGAACGCAGAATGCCCTTTGTTTATCCTAAAGAAGTTAGGAATCAGTCCGACCGCAAGCACGCTGTCGCTAAACTATATAGCGGATTCCTTTAAAATGGGCTCAAGGAATTCTTGAGACAGGAAAAAGGGAACGATCCGCCGGATGAGATGCCAATCTCTCTCAAAAGGGATCAAAGATCGTTTGCCTCAGTTGGCTAAAGAGCAGCCTTGTGATGGCTTATCATTAATAAAGGAGCATCTTGACAGTATGGATTCCAAAGCAAAAATGGGGCGATATTGAGACTTGCCTATCTGTCGCCTAATCACAGGTGCTGGAAAGTTTCCCGCCAGAATCCCTCGACCCAAAGAGGCCTGGCTGTATCAAGGAACGACTTTAAGGGCTAGTCGCATTTGATGGACCCAGAAGTCTATAGAATGTTACTAAAGCTGCTCTGATAATAATTGGTGAAGTTTGGGAAGGCAGAAGGCTGCTCTAGAGTTAGTCGAGAAGAAAGACATATCGCGGCTTAAGACGCCTAGAGCACATGCGTGGAAATACCTGCAAACCTCCTCGCTGACGCCTGAATCATTTTAAATAGACTGAAACAATGCAATCCAGATCCTCCAAACAGCTGATTGGAAGGTTGGCCGTTTGGATGAAGTGGAATGGACCAGGACGGCAAGCAGTGTTTATATTGAACACTCAGTCTTTGCCACATCTAGCAAAGTCTCAGAGCCGTGTATGTTATGGCTTTCATTATATCCAGCGATCAGCTAAAGGATTCAGAAATGTACAAACCTCTGTCCGAATCAGAATAAAGCGGATCCTCTTGCGAGCGAGGAGATACCAAAGTGAAGACATGGATAGAAACAACCGTAGTGCGAGAAAGGAGGTTTCTATTATTGCCTCAGAACTCACACATAAGTTGAACATTGATGGTTATTGCGAGAGTCACCGAGATCTCTGATAAGGACATTCTGATCGACTCGATTTGAAGCGGCTTGATGTACGGTTGTTGAAAATCTCGATGGTCCTACGGATCCTCCAATAAATCTTTACACCATTGTAAGGCTGCAGTGCCGCCCTTAAAATTCTCCTGATGAAAGGGGACATAAGACATAGTTCTTATTCAAGACCCTATGGTTTAAAGAACAAAATATGTGAATTAAGTACTCCGGGTCAAAACTATTGCAGTATACTGGAAATGATGTAAATCGAACCTGTATAATTGCTAAAAAAACGAGCTTAACTTGTTCTGCTTCCTTCAATGTGCAATCCAGACACGTCGTTGGCCAATTTAAGAATACGTTCCGAGGCTTTCCAGATACGGAAGGTTCTAGCATCCAAGCAACTCCGCTCAGCAGGTTTCATTAAAAACATCGGAGGGCAATTTGGACAACGTCCAGTGAGGAGACGGCTGAAGGTACTTTTGGACACACATTTTTTCCAAAGGAATCAACGTGAACTAGTTCTGGCGGTGCCACAGTGACTCAGCGGTCGTTTTCCGTCGAGAAATTGTATTCGGAAACTAGAATCAAATGGGCGAAATAGCTTTTGGATCAATTCAAATCCCCCGGACACTGATGGAATTACTCGGCGGAGTTAGCAAGCGGTGGCCTGACCGAAATTACAACCTTGTTGTCGGCGATATAATATAGTATGTATCAACTTAGCATATATTCGATGAAAGTGGAGGGAATCAAAAGTCCGTTTTCATAACCATAAAGCGGGAAGAACCTCTCCACTCGAATGCGATAGATTTCCGACCTCAATCAAGCTTTATCATCATCCTACTTAAGACTCTGCGAGAGGATGATAGAATTTATCTAGAAACTAGCGTCGATTCAAGTTTGTTCTCAACGACAGCATGCATACTCGAAGGGCAGGTCTACTGAGACCGCATTACATGTAACTAAGTCAGCTTTAATTGAATAAGCTCAGTATCTGTCAAAGAATACACAATCGTGGGCGTTTCTAGATATCCAAGGGCGTTCAATAATGCCGCTTCCGAGCCTCGATATAAATGGACCTGACCAACTCTGAAATGTTGTAATCATGTATACTTAGCGTGTAGAAGCGAAACTTCTAATGAAGAGCTTGTATTTCAGCCACACTAGACAATGCAAACATACAAAGTATGTGAACAGAAGGGCACTCCCCAAAGGAGGAGTTCTATCACCTTCTTTGATATGTTGCTCATAAATAACCTTCTGGTTACCCATCTAGAAAAAGAATAGGATACAAAGTGGTGGCAATACGCTGATTGGATGTGGTCTAGCAGTCAGGGGAAAATTCCCATCCACAATCAGAGATAAAGGGTGATTCTTTTTGAGGTTAGATTTTCATGGCATTAGTATTTTGACAGATCACGTGGATTTCAGACATGTGTCAAAAGAGAAAAGATGTCAGTATGCTTGACATTCATCATGATAGACCTTACTAACGAGGCAACGCTTGGCAAATCAGTTGAATTTTATTACCAAATCAGTGTTCGTTTCGAAATTGTTTTTCGCAGCTTTACGTCGATTTATGGTCTAATAATCGACCCAAGTGAGCAAACAATTAATGTTCGATTGTGACCGAAGTTTCGCACTCAGTTTACTTGTAATTGACGATTAACAAACCAACGAATGCGTACCAGTGCGCTACTGAAGAGAATATTGCGTCTGTATTCTTTCTGAGAGTGTTGCTCGAAGACCTGTGAAATGTCGATGAATAAATGTCGCAGCAATTTGGTTTGTGTAATTCGCAACAATGGAAGATTTACGGCAAAGATCTTGGTGTAAAACCGTATAAAATACAGCTTCGTGCAAGAACTGAAGCGAACGATCTGTCCGACAACGTCGAATTTCAGTGAATGGGCCCTAAAAAGTTGCAGAGAAATCCGCTTTTTTTAATGCGACAAATTTTGTTCACGATGAGGCATCATTTCTGGTTGAATGCTACGTAAATAAGCAAAAATTGCGGCATTTGGTGAAGAGCAACCAGAAGCCAGTTCAAGAAACTGCCCATGCATTCCCGAAAAATGCAAGTTTGGTGGTGGTTTGTAACCTGTGGAATCATTGATCCGTATTTTTTCAAAGATGCTGTTGCGACGCAACGTTCAGAGCGGTGAGGCGAATCGCTATCGTTTCGATGCTAAGCGAAACTTTTGTTGCCAAAAATGGAATCAACTGAACTTTGGTTGACATGTGGTTTCAACAAGATGGCGCTACATGCCACACAGCTCGCGATTCGTATGGCATTTGAGGAAAACTTCGGAAGAACAATTCAATCTAAAGAAATGACGCGGTAAGTTGGCCACCAGATCATGCGATTTGACCCTTTTAGACTATTTTTGTGGGGCTAACGTCAAGTCGCCTAAAGTCTACAGAAATAACCAGCAAACTATTCCAGCTTTGAGGAAGACAAACATTTCCGAAGAAAAATTTCCGGGCTATTCCGGCCGAAAGTTGCCCAAAATGGACTTTCCGTAATGGACCCACCTAAGACCAAGCCGCGGTCAAACATTTAAATGAAATTATCTTCAAAAAAAGTAAATGTCATGGACCAATCTAAAAACGTTTCAAATAAAAAGAACCGATGAGATTGCAAAATTTGTAGGCGTTTTTTTTAAAAAAAAAGTTACAAGCTCTCAACAAATCACCCTTTATTTATTCAGAAAGGCCCTCCGATTGACTGCAGAAATGGGCGAAAGACAAATGGTCCTTGGGTAAATGCCTGCAAAGACCAGAACTAGTCATGTACTGCAAGATCGCAAAAAACTCCCACGGTTATGCCATTTCCTTAGGTGGGTATTGAAATTCCCTTTGGTGGAGTGTGCAAAATCCTTGGGCTTTATTTTGGACAGGAAACTGAACTTTAAGCCTTAATAATTGAAGAAAGGGCGAGAAAAAGCAGCGGTAGCTTTGTACTAGTGCAAAAAGGCAATAGTGTAAAGTGGACTAAAACCAAAATATAAAAAATAATACAGTGCAGTGGTTAGAATCTATAATCTATATTGTGTTGTAAGTCTGGTGGCCGGCAACTTCACCAGCCAACAAGTTTAGAAAAGTTCAGCCGTATAGGCGTGAGTTGTGTATCTTGAGGCGCATTCAGCAAGACAGCACATCCGCTTAATGTCATGCTGCATCTTTTTTGCCTTTAACATTTTTGGCCAAACAGTCCAGCTGCAAACAACGGCTGTGGTCGAAAAAAAGTTAGCGGTCACAGTTCGGTCCTCAAAATAATGCCAGACGAAGCTAACGTAGTGGATTACACTTGCCGAAGTCCACTTTTTCGACAAAAAGTTTGAAGACTGTAATTCCCAACAGGCGGCGTGGTGCACACAAACCCGGGGAATAAAGAATATAGATTTCTACACCTCTCTTATTGCTAATATTTCAGCCTGAAAAACACTACAGTGATTAGGTAATCTTTCGCCATTCGAAGTTCCAGATTAGAATATAGTCCGAAGCCCACTTGTACAGAGAGTATTAAGATAACAAGAGAACAAAACTGTCAAGCGAAACTGCGACAGTAGGTGGCAGTCATGAGGAAATGTATCTAATGTCATGCAGTTTTTGTCGGCGCTTCTCTCAAATATCATACAGTTTACGTCTGCGTTAAATCTTTTCATTCTATTAAATTTTTTGGCAGACAATTTGAAATTATAACTGCCGAAGCCTTAATAAGGAATTTGTCAAAACAGCGCTTCGATCGCAATGTCGGTGTTACTACGTGCAAAATTCCCTACGACTTTCCAGTGTATCAAATACAAAACTATAAACATCAATAGCATAGCATAATAATTTGACATACTATGAACTTCCCATCTATTATTTCTTTTTAATTTCGACCTCCAATGAATTGAAAGAAAAATCGTAGCTTAGGCCGCAAATCATATTATTTCAGTCAATAGTTGGTTAATTTTGTAACGGATCGTACGGAACTGACGATGCGATACGTCGGCGAAATTCGCACTGATCTGTGTCACCTAGAAAGTTTAAAGAAATCTGGTAACATCATTCATTTCTGCAATAATGCACTACTACAGATGCAGTGACTTCTTTTGCAATTCCATCACATTCTTAAAGAGTTTTCGAACGGTAAAAGTGCATAGACCTTATAATACATAGATGAACCTCTATTCTCTTAAAAAAAATGTGTCAGTTCCAAAAATTAATTTTCTGACATTTCGTTTCGATTTTTTCTTAAAGAGTCAGTCCCAAACATTAATTTTCGCGCATTTGCTTTTGTGTTGTTCGTAAAGAGCAATGCTGCTCAAAATTAAATTTCGTATTTTCGCGGTTTTGGTCACAATTTTTTGTTCAAATATGACTTTTAATATATTAATTTATTATAAATCCTCTGGTGCATCATAAACGTTCTAATTTTGTGTAAAATTGGCAAACTACAAAAAGCAAAACGAAAGAGATTGTAAGCGTGCTCTTATTTTTCTCGTTTATTCTTAATATTCGGAACTGTCAAACATAGTTTGACACCCATGGCTCATCTATGTATTATAAGGTCTATGGTAAAGTGCGCCTTACGTATATAAAAAAAAAAGAAGAAAGTGGAAGTTTTGTGGGAATTAATTCTTTGACAAGGCACACGTGGTAAATGAAATAATTGGAATACCCAACGTTGAGACGAAGTACACGGTAAGACTTTAAAAAATGGTACAATGGGCTAATATAAATTCAAATTGTATTGTCTCCAATAGTATGCGTGGAATTCCCGTAGACGTAAATTATTTATTGGGAATTCGAACGATT
>PGFW01030996.1:2243-16018 GCA_003123925.1 Haematobia irritans | reverse complement strand
AACAAATGTTTCGCTACCGCCTATCGCTATGGTTATATTTACACACTCATTGATATTTTTATTGCCATATTTTCGCTCTCGCTTTCCCAGGGAAATGTGCTGGAATTCATATTCACAATACAAAAAAGCAAAATTTACACCAAAAAAAAAGTTTATTTTTACTATCATTTGGTGGTTTTAAACTTAAAAAAAAATTATTTCGATTTCTATTTGAGTTTGGTACTGATACAGAAGTCGGGTTAACTTGCTTGACATACATAGCCTTAACAATAAAAAATTTTTGTATTTTCTGTATTCCTTGCAAAAATTGAGTTGTATTGTGTTCAATGACATTATTTCAATTGAAAATGATCATTCACAATGAATATTCATAATTTTGGCGTTAGCTTATATTGAAAAAACTAATTCATGTATTTATAACAAGTGTTTACAAAGAAAAGTAGAGGCATTAAGATTAATTAGTCAATGATTAAAAGTTTTTAAAATTTTAATAAAGTAGTTAATTGATACAATCAATTTTTTAATCAAACTCAGGACACTGTCAGTTAAAAAAAGTGATGGATAATTTACGTTCAATATTCTTCGTGATTGAAGACATTTCAATTAATTTCGTGATTGAATCAGTACAACAAACAAATTTGTGTGTATAAATGATTAAGGATTTTCTCTCAACTGTATATCAACATGTATCAGGAGAACAGGAACTATAATAGTTACAAGGTTGGATTTTTTTCTATTTGAAAAAAAAAAAAAAAATATTTTCTTCTCAAATGAAATTTTAGACCAACGAACATTGTTTGAAATTTTATTTTCGCGGTAAGAAGAAGAATAGAATATATTTGTGATTTTGTGATAAATGTTAACGCCTTTTACTGGATGTAAAAGAATTTAATCAATACCAGCCCCAAAAAATGGGGTTTTAATTTTTTTGGGTTACACAGAAAAAACTTTCACGAATATTTTTCCAATTAAAGTCTTAATTTAAAATTTTATTGATTCAACAAATTTTTTAATTGGAACGAAAATAGTATTAATTGGATCAATTAATAAACGTTAAAAGTTTAAAGTCTTACAGGGTGTAAAAAAATTTATAAATGCTATCACAGAAAATGAATTTTTATTTGGTTTTGCTAATTTCATCTTCCCAATGGTTTAGCGCTCGCCACATTCTATTCTGTAGTACAAAGAATGAAGATTTTATAAATTATTCTTAATTTTTACCGGACGGAGAATCGAACCATTGACCAACGAACTATCCGCTAGGACATTTAGTTGTTTTTATTTTATTATAGACCATTGTGTAATGCTCAAACAAAGCGCAAACGTCTGATGATCCGTTTCATACAAACAATAGAACTTTTGGGTACACACAATTTTTTTTAAGAAATTAATTAATCCAATTATTTTTATACCCTCCACCATAGATAGGATGGGGGTATATTAACTTTGTCATTCCGTTTGTAACACATCGAAATGTTGCTCTCACGACCCATAATAGTACTATATTACTATTCTGTCGTGTGAAATCTGTTCGATCTGACATGTCACGTCGTCCGCAGACGTCGTCTGTTGAAATCAACGACTAACTTTCGGAACGAAACAAGCTTCGACTTGAAACTTGCCACAAGTAGTTATATTATTTAGTCGTTGAATGGTTATTGCAAAGTGGGCCCGAATCGCGTCCACTTTTACGTATACGCCCCCATATAAACGGACCCAATTTGGCTTGCGATTGCTCTATAGAGAAGCAAATTCATCTGATCCCGGTTGAAATTTGGTACATGGTGTTAGTATATGGTCTCTAACTACCATGCAAAAATTTATCCATATCGGTCCACTTTTACGTATAGCCCCCATATAAACGGACCCCCAAATTTGGCTTGCGATTGCTCTAAGAGAAGCAAATTTCATCCGATCCGGCTGAAATTTGGTCGAAAAAATTGGTCGATATCGGTCCATAATTATATATAGCCTCCATATAAACCGATCCCCCGATTTGGCTTGCGGAGCCTCTAAGAGAAGCAAATTTCATCCGATCCGGCTGAAATTTGGTATCGTTGTAGAAATTGTCAACAACGCATGCAAATTGGTCCATATCGGTCCATAATTATATATAGCCTCCATATAAGCCGATCCCCAGATTTGACCTCCGGAGCCTCTTAGAGAAGCAAATTTCATCCGATGCGGTTGAAATTTGGTACGTGGTGTTAGGATATGGTATCCAACAACCATGCATGAATTGGTCCATACCGGTCCATAATTATATATAGCCCCCATATAAATCGATCCCCAGATTTGGCTTGTGGAGCCTCTAAGAGAAGCAAATTTCATCCGATCCGGTTGAAATTTGGTACATGGTGTCAGCATATGATATCGGTTCATAATCATGGTTGCCACTCGAGCCAAAAATAATCTACCAAAATTTTATTTTTATAGAAAACATTGTCAAAATGTTATTTCTATAGAAAATTTTGTCAAAATTTTATTTCAATAGAAACTTTTGTCATAATTTTATTTCTATAGAAAATTTTGTCAAAATTTTATTTCTATAGATAATGTAAAATTTTTTCAAAAATTTATTTCTATAGATAATTTTGTCAAACTGAATTATATACGTACTTAATCAGCCTTTTTTGAGAAGACGGTGTTACGAAGTTCAAAGATACCATGCCTTCGGCAAATGTTACCGCAACCCAAGCAATTCGATTGTGGATGACAGTCTTCAGTAGAAGTTTCTACGCAATCCATGGTGGAGGGTACATAAGCTTCGGCCTGGCCGAACTAACGGTCTTCAATCACAGAAATGATAGTATCAATTCAAAAATTAATTGAAAGTCAATTAAAAAATTAATTGATACTATTAATTTTTGTGATTGATTTTTGTTTCAACTAAGAAATTTTTTGATCAATTAAATTTTTAATTGAATATTTTTTAAAGCTCAATTAAAAATTTTTTTCTGTGTATAGCAAAAATGTGAATAAAGTAATTTTTAAATATATTCTGTGCATGAATTTTTGACATATACTAAATTCATGTTGAGTATTAAGAACTTTTAATTATATTCCAACAGTAAGAAATGTTACGATGCTAAATATGACTTGGGGCCCCCAAATCACCCCAACATAGTATAAGGGAGAAGCAGCATGATTAAATTAAATGAAAATCGCTTTCATCAAAATGGAAATCCCCTTTGTTCAATGTGCAACTTAAATGAAAATGAAAATTTGCAGCATTTCTTATGCAAATGCCCAGCATTAAATGAATTTCGATACCAATATTTCCAAAAGGTTTCGCTTAATGAGAATGAGCTAATACAAATTTTGAATGGTTTCGTGATAAATTGGAAAGTACTTGCAAGCTTTATAAAAACTTGTGTAAATTACAGAAAAGAATTGATGTACGAATTCAATTTTTAATCTTTAAAATTTTTCTAAGAAATAATGAAACATATAAAGGGACTGACGACCATAGGTCATAGTCTTCGGTTTATATCAATACAATTCTTATTTTCTATCTCACTAAACATATATTGCACTGTTTAAATTCAATCAAATAGTTTGTAAACAATTTTGGATAAAATAAAGAATTACTACCTGAATAAAGTTGGCTTTATGGCTGTAAGTCCAGGGGGCTACGTAAAGAAGAAGAGGGGCTCCAACACCTTGGCTGACTATGATGATGGAGGCTGGGATGTGACGGGTTGTCTGTTGTTGTTGTGGATCTGTATTTCTATTTCGCAAGAGATCTTCTAATTCTCTACCAGAGCAATACGATTGGCTATCAGGAGACAGAGGGGTTACTTGTGGAAATATGAGTCTCAACAGGGAATGTCAATCCACACAAGTAAATAAACCCAAAGTGGGAGGAAACAAAAGAAAATAAAAACACCAAAGAGGAGTCAATTCCCAATATGTTAGTTTAGTTGGAATGCTCTCAGGTTCCATCAACCAGTAAGTTTGAAATAGGCCTTCTTCTGCGTGTGGTAAAAATAAAAGTGCAGCAAATGTATGGTTACCCTACGTACCTAAGAAGAATTAAGCAATGGCTATATGTATCTTTTAGTACTTAACGCAATTTCATTTTGGTTGAACATTCGTGTCAACCTTAAATATCTTCAAAAGTAATTTTCAAACTGTAAAAGATTTAGCTACTAGCTTGAATTCAATAAGGCCGTTAGAAACTAAAATTCAAATTCAAATGTATTAAGTGTAAACGCCGCATAGGTTTATACATGGCGCCGGGCTAAAGGTTTTGGCGCGAGCAGTGGCCTTGGCGGCATAGCACCAGAAGCAATGACCGGATCGCGTCGATGTAGGCACATAAGGGTCAATGTTGGGGTTGCCGCTGTTGTTTCCGGTTGGCCTTACTGATCGAACTGTCTTAGGATGTTGGTTGGCTTGACGACGTGGCATTTTAATTGTTTGCCTTCCCGTTTTCTTGTTATTCATTTTCGGTTTGAGCGTAATTCAGTATTCCGTTGCCTTTGTTTGAGCAGCCTTCCGTTTTCAGGCTTTGGGATGGAGAAGACACCGGTCTCAACCGCTGTGGATGCAACATTGTGTGGTGGTAGTTCCTGCACTTTCTACATTTGTTTGCTGGATGTAACCATTTGGCTTACCGTATGAACTTTTGCTAAGGGCCAGTTGAAATGGGCAGTATTTGTGAAGCTACGGTTCCGACTCCTTTCTAGTGGCAATCTTTTTATGAAAACGGGGACAAACTCGATCTGTGGGAAAGGCCTTTGCAATACCATGGCAACGATATAGATTAGACTTGGAATAAAGTGCTCGCAAGGATATAAATTCCAGATATTCTGTTAATGGAAATGAGTTTCTTCACGGACGTGAAGTGCGTGAAGATTATGTTAGTAGCTTGATTTGTTAGTGAAGTTGTTTCGGGTGTTTAAAAAAGGTAGAATGACAAAGCTTTAGAATGGGACGTACTTATACGAGTCCCTGTCCTGTACGAACGTCAACAATTTTCGTATGTTACCATCTGGTCCGCCGTAATGAGTTTGTTCAAGTTCTTCCTAATCGCCATTCACTTGGAGGCCAACAAATCGTCGATTAATACTACTAAACTCCACCGCTTTTTACCATTTGGTGTTTCGGCTGCCTTTCCATTTAAGCGTTTCCTGTAGTGAATTTGGAAGGTAATCATCCTTTCCACTGTAATAGCGAATTGATGATGCAAGAGCTGTTGAGCTTTGTCGCATTTATTAATTAAAGAGACACCGTATTTTGGGCGAGTGCTCCTGGTAAAGACAACATGGGAGACCCTTTTAAAAAGTGCGCAGGTGTGAGGGTGTCAGTATCGCGATGATCTTCTGATAATGCGCTAATGGGGACGAGAATTAAGCACCCCCTCTATTCGAGGCCAATATCGTTGCAAATTGTTCGTAAGGTAAAATTTATAAAGACCCAGCAGATTCTCTAAAGTGTGCTTGAAACTTTTACGGCTGCCTCCCAGAGGCCGCGCCATTATGTGGGGCGCTGAGGTGGAAATAAACTCCACTAAATCCATGAGTAGGCAATACTTGTCCGATATATCTTTTTGTAGTGAATTTTAATAAATTTAGAAAATTCTCTCAAAAGTACCCTGCTGTGCGCCCACAAAAATTACGGGCCCAATTATCCGATACTACCCTTCTGTAGTCCTCGCCTCCCAACTGAATCGAGCGAAACGTGGCCTCAAAAAAGCTGCCTGACGAACAAGTCAGAAACAGGGCTTCCAAAATGTAATGGCGCTTTGTTGAGAAAGCACACAAATACTGACACATAACCCTTTACAATGCGTTAGCTTTTCTGGTAAATGGAGCGATGTTTGAGCTCAAAAACGACACCGACCCGCGAAATCTGAGTGCCGGTATAGTGAACGGTGGAGTTATGGTACACCTATGGCAAAGTGGTAATGGCGCCATAATTTGTGAACATGACTTCTGTTTAAAAATAGTACACACTTTGCACTTGCGGATAATGGATTTCACTCTGGGTTTTAATCTTGAAATATAGAATTCTGTCTGCACCATTCTAACACATGAGCCAAGACAATCATGCATGAACTAGGAAATTATGTAAGTGTGAAAGGAATAAACTGGCAAAAGCTAGTAATTCCGGGGGAGTAATTATTGATGGCTCTCCATTGTAAATGGCAATGCCGAATGGGCCTAGAAGCGACGCGTTCACGGCGATAGTAATGTGTCATCTCCGATCTATGAAGGGATTGATTGGATCAATGACTATCTTTCGGTAACGGATTTTGCAGGCAAAAATTAGCATCATATCTCCCTTTTGAAAATAAATAGTTTTTGGCTTTAGACGTATTAATCTTTTCTTTGAGCAATACGATTTTCGTTATGAGTTAAGTCAATGGAAGGTATCCGGTGTAACATTGAACCATTCGACGCAGTCTGTTATAAAACCGGAAATATAAGATACCACCGTAAAGCCTTGAGTAAGACGAGAATCTGTCTGGTAAATAATCAAGAAGTTTTTCGCGAAATAACATTAAAGGCCTGAAAGTTTCTACCGGGTTTCGGGAGAGGAACCGATTGCTCTTTGGCCAAGTTGTTGGTGGATTTGTCAAAACGACAAGATGAGCCCATTCCACCAAAGTAAGTCGTTCTGAAGATCTTGTGGTCTACAACGCTCTTGTGCCCAAATGAGAAGGGTTTGTGCATGTGTGGACACATGTCGCCACTCGTGCTCGTCCGGAAAAGGGTGTGGATCTTGGATGTACGATTTTGCAAAGGCATATGTTTTCCGCAAAGACCACGGAGGCTTTGAAAGAACATCCCAGAACAATGGACGAGTCTGTCCCCATAGAATTATATCAGAGTTCCTTGAATTCAATAAAACTGACGCACATAGCTTACGAAGTTTTGGCAAGCAATTCTGCTGCCATTGAGTTCCTAATTCGCGGTGAAACATATTGGTTTGAATAGTGGACAACTTTGCTTTTCTTGCAACGAAGAAAGGTTTGAATGTACACAAGTAGTCAGAACTTGAACTCTAACATAGACACAGCACAATAAGCTGGCCTTAAGATGCGTCTAGAGAATGCCCATGTAATCTGGATTTGATACGGATGGCCATGTATTGGAATCCAACGAGGTAAATCCGCAGAAGAACTAAATGGGAAAAAGTAGAAATGCAACTGTTCCCATGAATCCGATCGGGATGCTTCGCTAAATCATGTCATCCGCAAACCACCCGCATTCTAGCCAACAGTTGTGCATTAATGATTTTTGGCCCGCTTATTATAATGAAGGTGTTATCCACCGGCTCGCGGCTCAAAGAGCTGAGCCACCGATTTTGATAATATGTTTCGCTTTTGGTCCAAAGTTGAGGGACTATTGAAAAATTGGTGTTTATGCCTCATAAGTAAACGAATCCGTCAACGGCATTCCACCTAATACCAAGTGTTTTGGTTGAGCTTGCTTCATCGAGATGCAAAAAATCTAAATCATATAAGTCCTCTGGTGGCAAAATTTCCAAAAGTTGAGGGTCATTTGCTGTTATCTTCTTTAAGGGGAAGCCTGCCGAAGATAGGGTGCTTATGAGCTGAGATTGGAGTTGTTTAGTTTCAGCAATAGAGTAACCACCTGAAAGAATATCATCGACATAGGTTTCGTTACGCAATATCGATGCTACCTTTGGGAAGCTGCCGTCTCGCAAGTCAGAAGCAAGTTGTAATAACGACCGTATAGCCAGATATGGAGCGCAGTTTTAAGCGCCGAAGGTCACGGTTTTAAGTTGGTAGTCCTTAACAGGGCTATCGGGAGATCTCTGATATACAATTCTTTGATAAGAGCGGTCATCGGGATGTACAAGTATTTGCCTGTACATTTTTTGTATATCTCCACAAAAGACAAATTTGTACCTTCTCCAATTCAAAACCGTGGAGATTAAATCGGTTTGAAGTGTTGGACCAAGGTTAAATAAAACAATACATTTTAAAGGAAAATCCTGATTTTGGATTTTCGGGAGGCATTTAAACACAACTCACTGCACTTTTGTGGTCTTGGTGTTCGGGTCGCAACGACGGCGTGATGTGGAATGATAGAAATGAGGTTTTGTAAATTTCCCATTAAAAGAGGTAATCTCGGACATTCCGTTGTTTCTTCCAATATGGCCCTAAGGAGAGGTACTCTTCTAAAACAGAAGGAATTGTAATTGAGTTTGAGATCTGTATCCTTTGACGAGATTGCTCCGAATTCTTTATAAGTTGACCCAGAGCGAAAAACCGTGGAAACCCGCAGATATACTGAATCTGGAAAATCTGTTAACTTAAAAGGTAATCGTACTATGTACCGTCCGTCTTGCGTTCGGGTAAAGTTGTTTTTTCGCGTAAGCTCTACTCACAGTATTTCGCATCATCCGAAGTGGTTTTGACTGGGAGGTATTATTTCCTCAATTATCCACCCCAAAAATTTTCCGCAAAATTTCTGTCCAGTGAGGGAGCGTCGCTTGTAACTACATTAGTTAGTAAAAAGAATGAACCTCCTCAGATTTCATGGGGACCACTAAGAACGCCACCGAAAAGCTGTAATTGTAGGCGGAGGGTGTTTCCACCAAACCGGTTCTTACTTAAACGCGCCCTCAATGTTTATAAATCGTTCCGCGAATCGTTCCCCAAAAACGAGATTCAATTGAGTCCGCTTCATTGAGTATGGAGTCAGCTTAAATCGATATCTCTAAGTTGTTGTGAGTTGGGGATCGTAAAAGATATATCCGGTAAACGTTGAGTTACTTTTGGTAAAACAATAGCGTTCACAGAGAATTTCAAATCAAACCGATAAGAATATAAGCAAATCTCACATCTTTTGTTTGGCTGTTTGATTTTACCCCCCCGACTTACCAAGATCTCAAAACTGAGGCAGTCCTTCGAGGGAAATTTGTAAAGTTTCATCAGTTTTCTCTGACAGGATCCCAAAAGTCGGTTGTGAAGCCGGGGTCTGATAAGTGCACGTGCCTGTGAAATAATTCTCCCCTAAAATCTCAATCTGAACCAACGCAGTTCTTAGCAAAATCAATTCTCCATCTGAGGCAGAAAAGAAAATTCGATATGTACCTTTGGTAGTGTTTCGAAGTGGAAGGACTGTTATCTGCGGACCCCTCGTCGGATCTAATCGTAGAAATTACCTTCCACAGAATTCCAACTTGTGATTTTGGCTTCCCGATTTAATTTTAAATGTAGCAAGAGTGATGACAATTTTGTGACATATATAAAACAAGTATTCTTACTCGTGTGGCATTTCTGGCTTTTGAATGATTGAGGGAGAGACAATTGTTGCAGCTAATTTGTTCTTAAATGCACCCAAATCGAGTTGCCCTCGTCCTGTTCCGAAAATCTTCTGAATTTTGGGCAGATTACGTATCGAATGACTCCGAATGGCAAAGTGGGCAAGACGAGCTCTATTTCCTTGAGACGAAGTAAGTCTGAGCTCTCTGAACGCTGTCAGAATCTTTTGTACGCGTATCTAGTCTTTTAGTTGACTGTTATAACTAGCCAATCTTTCAATGCAATTCTCAATCGATTAATTAAAAAAATGCGATCTAGCTGGACCAACATTGGGCAGCTCATTGTGGGTTTTGAGAAGATTCCTCGATAGGGAGAGAAGTCTTAAATCAGGAAGCTTTGTGGGAAATCCAATTTTAAATTTAGAATGGAATCCCAGTGATCGATATCAACTTCTAGTGTCTTACAGAGTCGCCTAATACAATCATTCTAGCAGTAGATTGGATTCTCTGTAATGGAAGTCACTAGATTTCTGTTGTGGGGCCGTTGGGATATGAAAAGTGATCTTCAGTTGATTGTCCACGACGAGACGCCGCTTTTTTTTTTAAAAATTCTCGTACTCTGGCCTTTAGAGCATTCCATGCAAGTCAAAGTTATACATCACAAAGCGGTACCCGTTTACTATTGGCCGTCCAGCTGGGCCTGTGTCTTATTCCTGAGATGATATAAGCTTTCTGGCCTTTGTTAGCTTTGGGTGGTCCTTCCGTAGACCGCCGTGAACATGTCACGGATATGAACGGCCACTCTTCGTACCCCACCCTCAAAAATTCTTGAGTATCACATGGGAGGAACTTTGATAAATTACCGGCCAGGAGGAATCAAAAGTGTGTTGATCGTGAAAAGCCGTGACGAAGGGGCTTTGGAAAATCATTTGGGGGATATGGCTATCGGGACGCTATCATTTCTAAGATTAGAAGAAGCTACGACCTTCGACAGATGTCGAATAGTCGGCCATGTGCAAAACGTAAATAAGTTTCCAAGCAAATGTTGTAGTTCACCACTTGGCGTTGTCTTTGAGTCCTTTGGGACATCTGAAGGCTGGGCGATAACATCACTGCCTCATATGATGTTTGAACCTTTTCGCCGCCATCTTTGCTCGCCAGATATCCACTCTGACTTGAAGCAATGATTCTGTTTGTTCCCAGAGACATTGAGGCTTTCTCGTGCACCGGCATGTGCAATAGTATGCTCCAATTGATCACAAATCGAATAAAAATTTATCCTGCATGACGGGGTTTTCATCTGACACAGACACACTATCACCCGTTGGTTCAGACATCTTTCGAACCCAGATCGTCACTCCCGAAGAATTATAGGGAAGGGAAAGCAAGAATTTGCCGACAGTAGTTCGCGATGATTAGGTAAGGAAATTGATAAAAAAAAGTGTGACGCACTACTATATGTAGATAAATCCAAAATGGAACAAATTGGCCCAAATATTCGTTAACGTACAATACACTTCCCCAAATTAGGAGACACATCTATATAAATGAAGATCGATTACTTATTCGAAGCACAAAAATTCCCAATGAAGATATTTTGTCGTTGAAATCAGACTTTTATACGATTTTTAAACGGAAATTCGTGCAAAAGAGAGATCGTTCTCATAAATAAAATCAAACCCCAAAAAAAATTGTCCCTGCACTCGACGGATTTCACTTGAAACAAACCGACATAAATTATGGCGTATTGTCGAGACACCCAGTTGGCGTTAACTGATCATAAAGCCTAAAACCCCAAGATTTTGATTCGAAACAATCGTGAAAGCAGCAAACTACAATTTTCTCGAATCCGCGTGAATATTCAAATGCAAGGATATATGAAATAATTGATCATAAATCATAGATTCTAGTTTATAAGTTTATCTAGTATGAAAAATCTCTAAAATGTCTATTTCAGACAGTTTTATATATTCCGAGGTTGACTATGAAGAATTCTGGTAACCATTAGAAAATCAATAGCGTAACGAACAAAATGGCCCAAGAAATATCCCGAATACAAGCAATTCCAATGATAGAATTGTAATTCCCGTTCAGGGTTACCTGCAAAAATCCAGGTGAACATTCAGTAGAAATAATATCGTATAGTTTCACAGGGTTACTATACAAGCCGCTTGTGACCATAAATTGGGTAATGAAATAAAAATTGTATATTTTCACAGGGTACTAATACAACCTTTAGTACAATTGGGTAATATAACACAGATACGTTTTTGACAGGTTACTATACAACCTTTAGTGTAAAAATCGGGCAAAATAACGCGTATAGTTTCCAAGGGGTTACTATACAACCTTGTGATGTAAAATGAGCAAAATTAGAAGAGTATAGTTTTCAACAGGGTGTACTATATCAACCTTTGACGTAAAATAAAAAGCAAATTACACCTGTATAGTTTCAAACGAGGGTAACTATACAACTTCGTTTCACAAAGTCAGAATCACAAAAAGTGATCTGGCAGAAAGCCTTTGAAGTGATCAGATAGATCAAACTTACAGCTTTTCCCGGGGAAGCTATAACCGTCGATAATCAAGAACCGTGGTTAAAACGAATTTTTAGAAAACGTAGTTAAAACGATTGCTTGAGGTTTTCAAGACTCAGAAATTCCATTAAGAAACCCACCGTGACATGAAGAAACTGGCGATACAAAACACGAAACCGGTGATTTTAAAACTATCGTAAGTTTCCTACAATCTATAATTACTCGCGAATGGGGTTTTCTCAGGAGTAATAAATTCCTCGATATCACTTGAAACGAAAATCCGCCCCCTCTTTAAATCATGAAGTACACCGTAGTTTTACGTTCATGAGAAACCATTTCGATATTTAAATTAACATAATTGTTATACGACGTTAACTTTTAATAGTTGGTATGCGAATTATCGATTTATATTCCGTGTAAAAATCATGAGAAAAAAATTGTTTTTTCGTTGACCATTAAATATATCAAATAATCATAAAAAAATTATATTGATATCAAATTAAATTTAAAACAGAGCAACCAACTTTAGTTAGTTACCGTTCTAAACTAGAGTTAGTAGTTAATGTTAGTTTATGTTTTTGTTTATATTGTGTAGAAATAATTATTTTTTAAATAATCTTCCAAGTTTTAGAATTTTCGCCCAAGTCGATTCATCGATAAATTCTTTCCCAAATGTGATTCTTCTTTATGTCACTCAACATCGAGTGAATGAGATTTGTTTTTGTGGATCGTAAGGCGAAATGTTCTTCTTTGGTATGAGTGACACTCCACTCTTGATTTTAAGAGAATGTTTCTGATATATAGTGTATGTGTGTAATGAAAAGAGATTATTCACAGCAATGTGTTATACAAGTGGTGTAAATTTTAGAAGAATATTTTGTGGTATTCTTATGTGTACTATTCAGGTGTTGATTTTAAGAGATTTTCCAAAGCATGAGTGATTTAATGTAGTAATGATGTAGCCGCGAAAACTTTTGGTGTGTGTAACGATAACAAAATTATCTCTATTTATTCTCTAATTTATCCAAATTCTTCTGTGTAGTTTATGGTTGATCTCTTCTTGTGATGGGAAAGAAAAAAGCAAAATAATATGTGCATTGTGAATTTGAATAGTTTTTTTCCCTTTTTCTTTGATATTATGATAGATCTTGAGTATTGCATTTGGTATCAGGGTGGATGTTAGTAAAATTTAGCGTGAATAAACAAAAATTTAAGATTAACCCTTTGTTTTTAATGATGACTTTGTTCAAATTCAATGTGTGGTTAAATAAATGAATTGATTAAAAATATCGCAAATTTTCAGTTCGAGTCGAATTATTCATTATAATTTTAAATAAAATCCCAAAATTGACGTCCCAAGATAACACAAGTTTGCCAATGTTGGATAGAATTTGCATAAGTTTTTGAATTGACAAATAAGTTTGAATACCAACAGAATAGAAATTGTGCCTAGGGAATTGTGACACCTTTGCGAAATGCTCTTTTCTCTTTTTTTTTCTTTTTTATTTATTGTATTTATTTTTTTATGTTTCTTTTCTTGAACCAAAAAATAATGACTCCACATTTCCATTAGCACATAATGATGTTGACACTTTTTGCCGAGTGTATTTCTTATCGTGCGATTTCGTTGTTGATGTCCTTTCACTACATCTATCCTGATACAAAGTAAATCCAAATGTAGAGAGGAGTAATTTGCAATATAGGAACGATGGAATGAAACTCTAGCAATATCACCCGCGCTCATATAAAGGACATAAAAAAAGATAAGCGAAAGGTGGGAAGATGTGAAAACAGGCAAACATGAAAAATGAGGGGGGAAATTAACCGTTACTTTTGCATATTTTTGCAAATATGCACATGAATATTTACGTAATTCCTTCTTGTCTTATTTTTTCAAGTTTTGTAAAATCCACTGAATAACGGTTTTTCGCACCTATGTATATTAATATATTTGTCGGACGGACTAATATTTTGATATTATTCTTGCAATAACCC
>PGFW01030980.1:3403-18504 GCA_003123925.1 Haematobia irritans | reverse complement strand
ATCACCATGGACTGAATAGTCTAAGTGAGCCTGAAATTGTGTAAGTGAGCCTGAAATAGTCTAAGTGAGCCTGAAATACCTAACCTATGACAAATGGTGAGTTTGTTGATTGTCAATGAGTGCTGCCCTATTCTATGTTTAATTTATAGCCGAGTCCGAACCTTTTTGCTTATGACGGATGTCATATCATCTATTGATTTTTTTGAATTTCCAGCAGCAATAGAGGAACTTTCACTATTAGCTTCTTCCTTCCTACGACGTGTCTGTAGTTCAATACTTGAGGCCTGACTCTGGGTAAAATTTCCGTTTCGGATGTAATTTGTTCATGCATCATGAGTTACTTAACATCCATATATGATATTCATAATCGGCAAGTATTACGTCCTTTAATTAAAATAGAAAACTCGACCGTTAGTTGCTTTGTTTAGCGAAAAAATATATTTTCTTATTGTTATTGCCTTCGACGTTGAATGGAGAAATAGTAGATTGCCCAAGTATTGCGTAGCATAAGAATATCTATATCTCACTGAAGAAAGCACATCGATACGTATGCAGACATTTGCTAAGGAACCCCTTGGAATAAGAACAAATCGAATGAGGAGGCATACACAACAACACCAAATGTTTATTTTCATAAACATAACCATAAAGCGTCCTTGGCCATCACCATCATTGTCAGTAACATCTTCTTCTCCATCTTTATATTATACTCTATTAGTATTCCTTTCATAATTTCCCATATACATATGGGTTTCCTGATTAATCTAATGATTGGCCATGGAGAAAAGCATAAGGCATTTTTTTGGTCTCTTGCAAACGATGGGTTGTTGCAACTAAACATTAGAGATGTTACCCTCAGCTCAATATTAAATAGGAAAAATTGAAAAAGAAGAAGAACAAACGGCTTGGACAAGCTTTAAATATAATTGCCATAAAACATGCAACCTAAGTTGGTTGGTCTAAGTATTGTTGGTGACCAGCAAACAGGCATTTTCAACTGTGTTAGCTAGAAATTGTTTACCCCAGGAAAATTTCTCTTCTTTGGCTTTGATACATACACCACTCCGTATGAACCTCTTATGTGTATATAATGCAGTATGTTAAGCTACATGCCAACCTTGTATATAATGATGATGATGATTTTGTCCAATGATTTCTTGCTGGACTCTTACAGCTATGGTGAAATAGTAGAAGATCTCAAAAGCAGATTTTATATGACTGGCTTTACTGTTGAAATACTCCTCACTTGAATTAAGCTCTTCTTCTAGGCTTAGCTTGAAGAAGAGATCATGCGTTCTGTTGGGGTATGTAGTTTTTGCAATCTTTCCCGTTGGATTCATGATTTCCGCGTGGTTTAAGTTTGGCCTAGGCATTTAATTTCTATTTAACCTTAAGCTACAAAATGATTCAAGATGAGTTTAATCTGAAACTGTAAGTTTAGATTATTTTTATGCTTTTGTTTGCGTTATTGCAAATCTGGTGTAGCGTTTGTTTTTTTTTTTTCTTCATGGTAATATTTCCGTGTCTGTTGTGAGTACATTTTAAAGTCAAAGTTCCATATTGTGGGCAGTACCGACATAATTATTGCAAATGGTCTAGCGTATTTACCCAGAGAAAGCTAGGGAAAAACAAAGAAAGTATCTAAGTGGTAATGACCTTTGGAGATAAATGCTGGGAGGGAGTGTGAGAAGAATGTTCAGTTGTGAGATTTTAAATCCTCGCAGAGTGACAAGTTTCAAAAGACAGAATAAAGAGTTGCAATAGAAGTTTTGCTATTTTTATATTTATATACTACAACCATTAGATGGGGTAATAATAAAGGTTTGCATTTCATTTAATAATATATCAAGAATATAGATGTGCAGACTTTACACGGTACAGTCATATGTCTTTGATTAAGAAATATAAGACGATATAGGTAAGTGGCAGCGATTTAAGTTTCAGGCTCACTTAGACTATTTTAGTCATGTGTGATAAGACATATATTCTGTTTAAGACATATCGAAATCTGAACGGTTTTCGACGCAGATTCAAGAAGCATTGAAGTCGCAAGATTATATATTCTGGGCGTCTCAGCAACGTTTGTCTTTATTTTTGCCTTCTTAAAAATACTTAGCTTTTACAATGGGATAAGTAACTTTTGGAACACCGACTGGTTTATTCATTGTATTTTGACAGTCATCTTTTTTTCGAGACGAGACAAGATTTCCGTCCATGCCTGTGTGGTAAATTACTATGTCGCAATTATTTAGAGGTTTTACTTCGCTCAGCAGAGTCTTTTTGAATGGTACGAAGATTTTGTTTCTTAAGTCTTTTGATTCATTAATTCCACTTTGAAAGAAAGGGAAGTCACTTCCAGAATTGTCTTTATATTAAAATATTCTTATAAGCATGTTATTTTCTTCTTACAGCATTGAAAAAAAAAACGAGCTTTATTGTAGCGAATTTTTCATTATTTGTACCTTTTCCGAATGTGTGTGTTTAGTTCTGAATTTGTTTTTATAACATAATTTTTTTCTTGGTTTATGTCAACTTTTGTGTTAGGTAAGGGACATATGAAACACACTGGACTAGTATAATTTCTATTTTGGTTGACCAATTAATAACTTCTATGAATAATTAAATTATTTCACCTTACAAATTCTTATATTTATCTAACCCCATTTTTGTAGCATTAATAAATTTCTAATTTATTTATTGTGATTCTATTACGTAATTTTTCTCTATTGAATGGAAATATTTTAGAAAGCTTTATAACAATATGAAATTTTCGTGGAATTTGTTTCATGTGTATATTAAAGTTCATGCAATGCTTGGATTTGACAGAACTTTATTATGTGATGTCTAGATAATAAACTATAAGCTATTGTATATAACCAATTAGTTGATTATTTCTTCATGAATCTACGTTAAATAATCTACAATTTTTGAGAGGCATTGGAACAGAAAACCGTTCATTCTACGATGCAGAACATCTTTGGAAGTGTTTAATAACATTCATAACCACCTATAATTTAGGGAGGGGTGTAGCGTTGATTGGGTTAAGAATATAAGCTATGTTTTTATGGATATTTATATATTGGGAATCACATGACAATTGTTTGACCATTTTACTGGTCATGTTTGAAATTAATTGCATATTATAGTTCATTGAATTTTAAATTGCTAGCATTTGATATTCGCCAATATATGTGTAAAATTATTGGATCAAAAGAATCTCGGATATGGGGAAAATAAATATAGATTGGCTGGGTACATGCATGGACTTTGGGTTTGCTCATGTCATATATAGGTGGGGCATCACATATGTTACCAGTGCATTGAATTTCCAATATATGGAATGCTGTGTTTGGTCTTTATGATGCTTTGGTTGGTTTTATTGTATCTGTAGGAAGCTTTCGTTCTTTCATTTTTTATTCCATGCAAAAGAATGATAATCTCTGTTATTCTGTGTTTTTTTATTACTATGGTGCTATATTGTTTGTTTGTTATTTAAATAGGTGTCTGTGGTTTTCTTCATAAAAGCCCGTTATCCTGGCCTAATTGTGTTCGTAAGCACAAAAAAATAAAAAAATATTGAGAATACTCATAAGAGGTGTTATTGGTAGTTCTGTCTTGCAAGATTGGTTTCTTAATTGACGTTTCTAGATAAAAAGAAACACATGTATCGAAAATTGTACATAGGAAACAAACATAAAGTAATTGAGGGCTAATTGGAAACCGAGCTTGCTTGTTACAGCAAGCCTATACTGTATTATGGTTAATAATGATATTTTTTCCTAAATACAGACTGATTTTTATTATTTTATAGTCGCATGTTGACTATGAACTCCTGAAAACTGTATGTAAGGGAATGCTTTCGCTTCTGGCAAAGAATGAAGCCGCCGAATAGCGACGCCGATTTTAGCCGGTCCCGCCACAGTTTCTTCCAGCCGAAGCCGGCGCCGAAATATACAATCATCTCGACGTCAATAATTAGCCAGCAAGTACATCAAAAAATTGATTTAAATCAGAAAAATTTATTAATAATTGTGTTGTATTTTTTGTTAAAAATGTTTAACTTTCAAACCAATCATCAGATCATGTTTCTACAATAGGCTTTGAACCTGTAGATCAGAACTTTAAATGAAATGAAAATTTGTATTGAAAGTTTGGTGTCAAACTAATCTCATTACATATCGGTTATTCAAAATCGATTTATATAATGGATAGATGTGTCGCCGCGAATAGACGAATTTATATCGCTAGCCATCAAACGGCGCGCCGCGGCAGGCAAAAAATTTGTTAGCCGCCGGCCGGCATAAATGGGTTTCGCTTCAATTCTCTGTTCTCTGGTGTACGTTAAGAAAGTTTCCAAGTGTCACTGTTTTCGAAATTATTTCTTCGTCCTCTCTGGTGTATACGTATACGACAATGATGGAGAAATCGCTCAGATTCGCTCGCGAAATGGTTTACGATAAGAAACTAGAGAGTATCCCACTCCGCCGGCAGCATCGATATTATTTCAAATGCTTTTGTTAATAGGTGTGTACGGGTCAAGAATTTGGTCAATATAAACTTGACGTATTTCTTAGCTCAATTTTGCTTTAAAAACCGCTGAACACCCTCATTTTGAAGGATGTGTGTGTGTGTATAATGTTGTGTTCTATTTTGATTTTGAATTCATGCTTCAGTTGTCAAAATGCAGTCCAGCAAGAAGAGTAGCGTTCAAAATTTTTCTCAGCGCATCGCGAAATGCCGAGGGCTACTCGCACGCAAAGCTGGTAAAATCGCTAAAAGTTGCCAAATCACCCGTTACGAATGCAAATTAAAGTGTTTGGGGAACGTTGTCGACAGCCAGGAAGTGCTGGATGCGTGGGGGGAATCGAAACGGAAGCCGCTGAGAGCGAAAACCTCTCTCTCGCGGAGATGCCGGAAATAAGCTGGGTGTAATCGTCATACAACGTGCATCGAGCAAAATACGAGCCGGATATCGAATTAACATGAAGGTAGTGACTCCAAATCGCGATGATTTAAACAAAATACGAACGGCAAAGCGCGATCCCGGAGGCTGTTACACGACGATTGCTGTGACAGAAGTTTGACTGGGCGTGGTAAATGGCACGACGAAGCTACGTCAAAGCCGACTCAAGCAGCTTCCGGGACAGGAGTTTTAATACGGCAAAAGGAAGTTGGATAGGTAGCAAGATATTTTCAAGCATAAAACACTGTCCAAGTTTCGAACAAAGAAATAACTCTGGTTTGGCAAGCCATCTGTAGCGTGTTGCTTGAAACAGCAGCATTTTCATAGCTTGCCGGGACTGTCCAACCAAAGAAATTTCTACGTGAAAGAGTGATTTTGAATAAACACGTCTGCTGCCTTTCCTGAGAAACACGGTTGTTCGCGTACTGTTTTTGGCCGGATTTGGCATCCTTTGCCATTACTCGTAAAAGGCCATGGAGTGGTACGACCGCAACAACCGTGCAGGTGGTCTCAAGGGACAAGAAGCCTCCCAACACGCCAGAGCGCTCCGACCCAATTGAGAAATACGTCGGGCTATTGTCCAGCGCACGCTACAAGAGACGGAAACAAACTGGCTAAGGCGAGCACAGTTCAGGGCTAAACGTGGCTTTCTGCCGGCGAAGAAGGTGGCAAGGTAAGCCTGTACAAAATTGATGGCAGGTGGTCCAAGCCGTGAGGCCCCGGCAATTTCGGATTTGAAAGCGAAAGCTAACTGCAATATTTGTCTGATTTTATACTAACTGAACTTGAAAAGAATTTAATTTTGATTTTTTAAATAAACGATTTCACCCGATTTAAACACGCGTTTTCCCTTGACCAAATTTTGACCGTATCACCCTTTAAGCTATCTCGAGATAAGGCGATGACCTGTACTATTTTTGGATATACATTTTAGGGTCACTACAAGATGAAACACTGTGGTACCATTGAAGGAGAGAAAGAAGTTCTATCTAACGAATTCAAAGTTAAAAAATCTATTTGATAACAGAAGTTATCGAAAAGTTTACTGATTCTAACATTCGCGAGAATTCGATTTTTCATATTTTAAAATATCCAAGCTATTTGATTCTGAATACAATCCTACTCTTAAATATCTTGCTGGATCTGGAAAATGGTATATTCAGTTATTAAAATTTTGTTGACTGCAACTGAAAAGAGTATAATTGGTTAGTTCATTGTAAAGCTGAGAAATTTCTCTCATATAAACAGAGGACAATATTTTAGTCAATATCCACACTGGACTGAAAGTGCAGGCTGAATTTAATCTAAATTTCGTTTCTCAGCAGTTAGAGTTGCCACCTTCCTCACCCGCAGTTTTTTTTGTAAATTATTTAAGTAAATTTTGAATATTGGCAAAGATTTCTGTAATTGGTACTTTGGTTGTGTAGAGGTTCCACTATATTGCAAAATATATTCGAGCTGTGTTGATATCACGAGAGTTCCCTTCATATCATCTCCGGATGTTTACTTTGGAAACATAGTCCATATTTTCAGAATTTTGAAACCTGGAGTTCTTTTGGCCAATTAGTATATGCTCAGCTGATGTAATGCTGTTTATAATGCTTCATTTGATATGAGCTGGAGGGTCTTTGTGATCTTATTTCATATTAAAAGTTTTTTATATTTCATTTTAAAGTTTTATTAGTTTTTGATATGTTTTAATATCAAAGAGAATGTAAATTTGCTTGGATTTTTTTTTATTTTTATCTCGCTACTTTAAGAAACTTGACCATAAATCGCCATTCATGTTAATACAGATGGTTTTTTGGTTTCCATGCTTTGGCATTTTTACACCAGCTGACCCATATTTTGCACTTTTCTCTTAGGGATTATGAATATTTGTTTAGTTTTTTGTCAAGGCTTTTGCAATATCTCTTGTGTGTGTGTGCGCTCTAAGTAAAAGAATATAAGAAAAAAATGTGGCTTGATCCATTCAGATTTTCGCATAGAAAATGTATTTTTAAAGTTTTGGTTTGGTCTTTACTTTTTTCCACGAACAAACAATTTTTTCATGCAATATCCTTTTAAAGCGTGAGAGGTTTTACTAGCATTGCAATGTGCCATTGCATACTGCAAGCTAATTTTTTCGAACCATTTTTAGCAAAATGAAGATTAAACTCTGGCGTTTATTCCAATAATCATAGAAAATGTGTTAGCAAACGCACAAACGAGAAAACGCTCTTTGGGAAAAATCTTGGACAATGTTTGTTTTATTTTAATATTGAGCTTCAAGGCCTTTGGATTCATGAAGAACACTTAAATTTATATCCCCAGCATTTAATGAGGGAGGGGGGGGGGGGGGGGGGGGGGGGTGTCCTTGTGCAGGAATAAGAATCCAGAGAAAAAAGAATAAGAATTATTAAATCGTGAGAGGCTGTTGACGAGTTTGCTTTAATTATGTGAGAAACATAGAAAATATTAATAATCTGTTTTTTAATAGCTTAAATATAATTTATGTCCTAGGCAAGCCCTAGTTTTTCAATTGAGGAAGAGCTTCGAAAGACCAAAGAAAAACGAGTTGGAGCATAATAATATGGGAAAGTACTTTTACAGTATAAAAAATTTGTCCTAAGCTCTTTCGTAAATTGACAATCTACTAAGATGGAAAATATTTCGGAAAGAAAATAGAAAATAAAACAGAATAACTCTTTAGAAAATCGATGATAGGGGAAAAAAATAAAGCAAATGTTTAATGTAAAAATTGTCCACGTGCTTTATGTTCAGCTTCGGCATTCGAGCATTGCGGTGTTTATTGAATGTGTTCATGAAGCAACCTATAAATGTGATTGATTTTTAATTAACTAAACCCAGGTAGACCTGAGATGAAGGAGAGGTGTGAAATGCATCAACAACTTCCAATGAAAATTATCACTACACAATTAATAGAGAATTCGAGTTTTGCTGATAAAATATTCAAATGAAACTCCATTTAATTGGAAAATTGTGTTTTTGCTGTTATTGAGTTTGGCAGAAAACACTGAACGCACGTCACATTTTTTGTATGGCTATGCGGACAAAGAAATATTAGCAAAGCATGAGAGAAATTAGAAAAATGGCTATATCCAAAACAGCTGATTGAAGAACCTTTTGCTTCCTAATAACAAGAACAATATAACGTGAAAAGCCCTCAATCAAGTCTTCAAAGGAAAAATATGTGTTCGTGTGTCTCAAGTCTTTTGTTTGATTATTAATCATTCAATTCAGGAATTTTTAGTTTTCAAGTCTTTTGAATGAATGTGGAATTTGTTAGTGAATGGTAAGTCATCAAAATGTAAGTAAAACAATTTTTCGTTGTCAAAATTCAATGGAAATTAATTTTTACTTTTAATTAAAAGTAAGCAATAAAAATTTAAAATAAGAAATTTTTCTCCAATTTTGGCAAATTTTGACAAATTTTTTAATTTAATCTAATTTTTCATGAAATACAATAAAATCGGTAGTAATAAACAGTTGCGTCTGTCTTTTTGTCTGAAGGGTTCATATTAAATTCCTTTTGATTTTATATCAGAATTCCATTTTATTACTTAATTTGCTAATCGAAAGTGACGCTGACTCAATGAATTTTCATTTAGTCCGAAAGAAAAGACAACCATAATTTCCCATTAAAATATCTTTCAATATAACTCATCACCGCCATAGTGGTGTATACCGACATACTCTAACTTGAATGTGCATAACAATTGTTTCCTATTTAGCTCTCAGCACCGTAGGCAATGTACCAAGGTGTCAGAATACTAAAAAGCATGAATATATTTTGAATTCGCATATGATAGGCAAAGATTGTGAAAAGATCAACCAAAAAAATAAACACAATGACCATTGGAGACATACTATGAGTATACCTTTAAACATGCATATAATCAAATAACAAAGCGTGGTTGGAATAATTAAAGGAGTTGAATGAGTTTATTTACCTCTAGACAAAGACCAATACACGCATATGATGAGACAAGTAATATGGAGAAATGACAAATCAAACAAAGCAAACAGAAGAAGGAGAATGGAATTGAAAAAGTATTATTTGAAATTATAATATGGTTTTTATTGGGTGAAACAGGTTAATTTGGGTAGCAATGGAAAGTTAGTTTTAGTCTGAAAAGTTAAAAGTGAATTTCTTGAGTTAAACTTTGAAATCGATTTATAGATTTAAGAAAATACGAAAGTTTTCATTTGAGCTTTAATGGGTTTTTAATGATTCTGATTAGCATATACTTAAATATGTATAATTTTAATTTTTGTGCTACTGTATAAGGAAAATTACTGATATTTAATGTATCTTTTGCACCATGGCGTTAATGGACGGAAGAGAAAAAGTTAATATATTAAGAAAGTTAGCGGCATTTCGCTTAGGAAAATATCTATAATAGGGTAAAGCCTTAAAACATGTATAATTATTGTTTCAGTTGGTTTGTTTGTGAAATTTTTAAGTAGGTGTAATTAAAAATGTTAAATTTTCTTAAAACGATAACACTTTCCCTACTTCCTAGTCTATAACTAAGACAATGGGCTCTAACGATATCACATCCAATTTTAAATTAATATTTGTATAGAAAGTGGTACTAAGGATTCGTTTAATGCTCCGAATTGTTTCAATCGGTAACATTTAGGAGTATTCGAAAAAACTTAACCAAAACTATAAGTTTTAGTTTTATGTATGGAATTTCCATAATAATATATTTCCAAATATAAAAGAGAACCGATCTAAGGAAAGAATTGATATGCAGGCAGGCAGGCCCGACTTTTACATTTCCCTACTTATAACATTCTAACATATAGACTGCATACATTTTATAAAAAATGAAATTTAAATCATAGCTTACTGCGCATATCAGTGACAAAAAGTGGCAAATTACTGAAAGAAAAAAAAATAATTGATTATAAACATGAAATTTGAAGAAAAATAGTCCTAAGAGAATTTCGGTTATAAATCACCGAAATATACAAAAAAGTTTCTTTTTTGTCTTAAGCGTGTTAATGTTTTGTATTGACAGCTGGTGAATTAAAAAAAAAGAAATATTATTTACTCATATAGATACATTTAACGTTTTACACCCAGAGAAGGAAAATGGATCCCTCCAAAAACATGCTTCTTAAGAGGCAAATTATGTTATTTTTTGGGTATATGTACATGTTCGAACCATGTTATTTTCTCGGAATCATGTATGCTGATTTTTTGATAAATATATTTACAGGTTTTGGATAAAGGACATTTTAATGCATAAACATGTTACATGGTCACCAATCACAAAAATAACATTTTGCTCTTGAAACATTTGAGGTGATCATATTCCTTCTCTGTGTGTAGAATATGTGTGAAGTATTTAAGATTTTTCATTTAATTTGCTTTATTATATCTTTCATCCTACGATTAAAATTTAGCATATATTGTGGTTTAATAATTTTGCGATATAGTCATTTGTCGACGTTAAAGTTATGGCTATTATTTTGTTTATTATTAGGATTCTTATTGCAAATAAAATCTGAATTGGCCATGTGTAATTTTGTGATATTTTTTCATCATTACATATTTTCATTAAAATTTTTAGATTTGCTGTGATAGTAAATGTTAGATAGTAATAAATATTGAACATAGCTTTAAACTAAAAGACTCAACTCCAGAGCTCGTCCAAAAAAGAAGGGGAAGTTATTTTTTTGTTTCCTTTCTTTTTTTTTTTTTTTTTGTTATTTTTTTTCCAACTAAGCTGCATATAACATTTGCAAACAAAAGACTTCAAGAAACAACGTGATAGTAAAGTATTTTCCATTTGAAAAATGTTTTTTGCGCATGTCTTTAGAATTTTGTTTTCTTCGTTTTTTGTTTTACCACGGCTCTGTAATTTTTGTTCTAACATAGTTTGTTAAAGAGTTTTTGGTCAAAAAAGCCAAGTTGTTTAATGTATCGTGGCAGCGAACAAAAACTTAAGTGTTTACCGAACGACCATAAATAAGTTGCTGTAATTAAATTAGAGGTAATGTATGTAGGTTTTGTTTGTAAATTTTTTTTAATTTTACGATTTTTTCAAATATTTTCTTAAAATAGACTTTAAAGACGCAACTTTCTGCAGGCATCATTAAATAGAAACAAAGGAGATATTGTTGAAAGACGTTTTTTTTCCATAATTTTTGGTTTTTTTCATATTTCTAGTTTCTATAGTACTAAAAGAGCAGTTATTTAGATTATTAACGCTTTGTAAAGACAAAATTTGGTAGTAGAATTATTTAGAAGAGTTCGAAGGACGACGTTTGAAAGGCATTTTGTCCAATTTACAGCGGACGTAGAGGGTGATCTTTGTGTATCTTGATTTTCTTCTCTTGTATAATGCAATTTGTTTTTTTTCTAGTTTTTCCAATGTTTACTGGCCTATTTTAAAATATTTACTATACTTATAAAAAAAGTTGAGAGAAAAGTTCATGCCCTTCTATTATAAGTTTGGGCACCTTCATGATGATCCGATGTCGGCCCGACAACAAGACGACATCCTATACCACTGAGTCACAGACATAGCCAGTGATGAGGATCTGACTAATGGCCTCAGCATTTACTGCTTCCGTCATCGTTGATGGATGATGATGATGAATGGGCGCCATCTACATTACACTTTTTCAATGCTGATAAAGGCCGAATGGTACATGAAAAAAACTTGCTTTGCTTATATCCTAAGGCTAGAGCGCGTTTTAACTTTTTCCTGTATATTTCTAAAGGCATACAATAAAAAGTAGTCTCACATTCGTTGTAAAGTAAAAACTAAAGGAAAGATGAAGCTAGGAGTATGCTTTAAAAATATGCGCAATATTCACGTTGTGACAGAAGCATGACACAAAAGCACAAAGTTTTTAACACAAAATAATATGTGTGGTAGACTGACTCCTTCGGCTGCGTGCATTTTTTTTTATTTATCAGCACAAACAAAATTGCTACACTTGCATTAAATTTGAATTGGAAAAATGTTTTTACCAGGCCATAATAAAACTAGGCTAAACCAATATCATATAAAAATTGAGAAAATCCATTTAGAAGTATTTTTAAGTGAAGAAAATGCAAAGTTTATGCTGGGTGGGGGTTCAGAAAGCTGAACAAAGAAAACAAAAACTTCTTGAATATATTTGCATATATGTGATGGGACAATATGGGAAAATCCATGAAAAAGTGATAAGTCCAGTGACCAAAAGGTAATGGTAATTCTACTCAGTTAGAAAATTGGCAACAGATAATAAAGTGTAAAATATCACTGCTGTTTGTTTATTTTGTTTTTTAGATTTTACTCTGCATTTCAGCATGCTAACTATTTTATGATCAAAGAATAAACATGATTGTTGCAGCCATTCCTAAAATCGATTGATTAAAATTGTAGAACTATCAACATTTCTTCGTATATTTCCTTGAAATGAGCGAGTTTTTTCTTTTCGGTTTATGAAAATCCACGTTGCTAACAATTTTCCAATATTTGTTTCTCAATGCCGTAAGGAATTTGAAATAGATGATTTCTTAAAGACCTTTTCTGTATTGGATTTACTTAACAAGCAAATAACAAAAAATGATTCTTTGGGATGCGATTTAAGTTAACTCTAACCTTAATAAGGCTTAAAATTAAAAAACCCTTTTTTATTCTTAATAATTTGAATTTCAAAGATTATCAAAGCTAAGTTTAAAAAAGAAGTCGTAACGTTTTCCGAGTTTAAAAAAATATGCAAGGGTTTAAAGCACAATTCAACGCTGTTGAATGGGAAAAAAAATCTAGAAATCATTTTTTTCTTAAGCATCTTGGCAAATACCTCAATTGCTTAGGTCAACATTTTCTTTTCTTCGATTAATTTTTTGTTTCCTTTTTGTTATTGTCTAGGGTAAACAGGTCCTTGTCCTTGTTGTTAATTGCATGGTCATGTTGTATGGTTTTCCGCAGAATTGGTCTGTGGTAAAATCAATTTTGTTTTTTTAAACCTTCATTAGCATTAACTCTGGAACGCCTTTGATTGCCAGCATCCTTGCATGCGTCATCCATCACCACCATGTGTGTTTACCTGACGGTTCTAAATATAATGCCTAATTAACGCAATTTGTCCATATGTAATTGTGGTTTTCAGAAAATCGCATGAGACACATCTGTGTAGGAAAAATAGAATACAAAAATTGCCTGAGAATTTGTTGAGGTGAATGGTCACAGAAAAATATATTCATATATGCTATTACTATTTTTAAATTATGGGCGTAGCAAAATTTTGTTGAAAATGTAAAGTAGGATGAGGACAATCAGTTGGTGGGGACTAAAGATAGCATAGAAAAAGAGGAAATGATGTTGGGCTTAAAACTGATAAGGGAACCTTAAGAAAGTAGAATTTTACCCAAAAAATGGTTTGTTTTTTTTACTGTTTGGTAGAAATTGTTAACGATTTTGAACTTTTTATAGAAATAAAATGGAAAAATCTTTACTAGAATAACATTTCTGATAAAATATATCTATAGAAAAAAAAATGGACAAATTTTTTTTAACAAAAATAAAATGTTCACAAAATTTTATACTAGAAATGAATTTTTAAAAAAAAATTCTATTAAATAAAAATTTGACAAAATTTTCTATAGAAATAAAATTTTGAGAAAATTTTCTGTAGAATAAAATTTATAGAAATAAAATTTATGAACAAATTTCTGGGCACAAACTTTCTAAAAATGTTTGGCAATTTTTTTTATATATATAAAACTTTATGGCAAAATTTTTTGATACAAATAAAATTTTCAGAAATTTTCCTGTATACAAAAAATTCTTTTCTACCTAGATAAAATATTGCAAAAAATTGTTTTAAGAAATAACAATTTTGCACAAACTTTCCATACGATTGAAAATTTTAATCAAAACTTTGCATTTATTTAAAAAATTCTGCTAAAAGATTTTTTGGTAAATTTTTTCTGAAAAATGTTGGTGGCATTGTTTTTTGGCAGCGCAGAGAGCACCGTGAACTATGGAAAATTTCGTCAAAGATGAGAACAAATATTTAACACCAGAATGATCAAATGGACAGGAGGTACACTGGCGGCATTTTTCCTTTATTTTCTATTTTATGGCCGTCCCATGTTGTTGCACTAAGTTATTAGCCCCTCCAAACTTAACGGCAGTGTTTAACTTGTTTAACTGCTACATTTTAGATATTTCCGTGGATGTTGGCTTTTCTCTGTGAAAATTATCTATTGGTAATTACGATGCAATGTATTTTCCAAACAAGGTTGCTGTTATTTATGACTCCATTGTTCATAGCATAATATGAAGTTGATGATATTCAACATGTCTATGTTACAATGTTTAAAGTTAACGATTTGCGAGGTGGGCTTAAATACCAGAAAACAACAGTTTTAACTTAAGCAATACACAATATAAAGAAAGCAAAAAGTGGCCAAGCTTAAATTTACAAGAAAAATAAGTAAGCTATTGCTTGAGAAGAAATTGTCTCTTTCAAGTTTGTTTTTTCGTTTTTCAAATCAACAATAAATTGTAAGAGAGTTTTTTCTTAAGTTTGTTTTTCTTTGTTTGGCTTACATATTTACACCCAAAAAAAAAGGCGCAAGCAAGTGAACTTTATTTTAGTTCATGAAGATTAGTGGATTTTAGTTAGATTTTTGCAGCAATATGAGGCAAATGTTCTTATTTGAATATTTTTTGCTAACTTTAATGACGGGAACTTAAAACAAGAAAAGTTGTATACAAATATTGTGCCAATTTTACTCAAAAATTAAATTAGTTATCATTTTACTAAATGGGAAGTTTGGCTTAAATTGAGTTCATTAAGTCTCTCAAATGAGATAATTTGTACTAAATTGTAACTGTTTTGGGACTTCATACAGGCGCTAAAGAATTTTTAACAATTTTAATCAACTTTTTTTTTTGACATATGAAATTTTTTTTTAACCAGAAATATCAATTATTTTTAATAAAATTTTCTTCAATTGTGACAAAAACTATAATTAACTTGTAAGCTGTTGGCAATTAGAAACTATTTTAGTTAAAATTTTCTTAAAATAGAACCTAGCATTTTTCATGGTGGGTTCACTTTTTTGGGTGTAGGCTTTGTGTTTTATTGTGATTTTTCTTTGGGCTTGTGAGCTGTTTTT
>PGFW01030967.1:0-10900 GCA_003123925.1 Haematobia irritans | reverse complement strand
TCGAAGTTTGAAACATCACGTCCAGTGAACCCGAAAACTGTTGTCCTTTGGACAATTAACCATGATGCTGTTTCCATTAAAGCGAGTTCTATCCCTTTTACTGGGAAAATTAGTTTTTATCGATTACAAATAAAATGTAATCGACATGGACTACATGGAGAAGGGCAAAACTGTCTCCTCAAATGAAGAAACATGTATCCTTTCTGCCCGGCTCACCCCTCCAGTTTTGGTCTAATTTGGCAATATACGGTTGCCCAATCTGTCGCAAACATCGCTTGATGATGATATATATGAAGGACTCACCAGGATTCTGCTTTCTCTGTCGGACTATAGAAAAGTTTTGGAGGCAAGAGATAAATGGAAGTTTCAAAGGGACTAGCACCAAAATGGGACCTCTAAAGGTGAATTTATTCACGGATGGCAATATCGTCCAAAAAGCAGAAAAAACGGTTAAAAACACTCAGAAATTATGCAAAAATAGTGCAAGGTCAGATTTCATGATCGGAAATCCCAACCGGACGCAGTTGCTAGGTTAGGGCACGGCCCGACTATTTCAGGCTCACTTTAGACTATTTCAGGGGTTCCATTGTTGCATACCACATCGCTTAACTTCTCTTCCCTAATCACTGAGTGCTTGCCGGATTCTTAGTTTAGGTTAAGTGGTCTAGGTTAGGTGGGCAAGCCGATTTGTAATCAGGCTTCACTTAGGGGAACTATTCCACATTGATTCAACTTCTCTCTTTACACTGGGTGCTGCCCGATTCATGTTTAAGCTTTCAATTGACAAGGGACCTCCTTTTTATTAGCCGACGATACGAAGGTCGTTTGTCCACATTTGCAGGTGATTAAACCAACTTAGCAGAAGGCTTTGAAACCCATCCGAAATGTCACCAGCATTACTGGAGGTTAGGGATAAACACACGGCGCTGAAAAACTTTTTGGGGTGTTCGGTCGAAGCAGAAATCGAATCCCACGACGGGCATGCTAACCACTTGCATACCACGTGGCTCCCTGCCCGCTTTTATTTATGTTTACCTTCAATGCAAAGAGACCTCCTTTTTCCAAACCGAGTCCGAACGGCTTCCAGCACTTTGCAGTGGAACCACTTTAAAGGAAAACTTTTTGAAAAAAAAATCAATAAACTATTCACCAGCATTAATACCATTGCTGAAAAAAAACATTTTATGGTGGTTTATCGGCCGAAAAACTGGGAATTGAACCATAAACCCTTTGTATGCAGGCTGGGCATGATAAACAATTCCACGTTATGGTTGTAAACCCGTTAGTTGGTAGGGAGCTTAAATCTTACGCGAGAACGGATTGCAGCCACTACATTGCAAATGTGGAGCTTGGTCTTGAACTATTAAAAAGTTAAAAAGACTTGTTCAAGAAGCTCATAGATCACTAAATGGTTAGCTGGAAAGATTCTAAAGGGAGTTTCTTCGCTTGCACATTTTCAGTTACTGCACCACCGTTGTAATGACTGTCGCGCGCCAGTAACCCGATCGTCATGGTCGTTCCCGCTTCGTATCATCAGGAAAATTTCCTTTCAAGGCTGTATTAAAGCCCTGGGCAGACAAATCATTTTCGGCCGGCAGTCCATGGACATTGCAAAGAGGGGACTCCAAGAGGGCACCAGAAGTAACGGTCGATGGTCGCTTCTCGCTTTCGTAATTCATCAGGAAAATTTCCCTCAAAGACTGTATTAAAGCCCTGGAACAGACAACATTTTCGCCGCAGGACCATGGGACATTCGCAAGAGACTCAGCACAAATCGCACTCATCCAAGAAACAAAGAGGTGGCTTAAAGTAGGTTCCTCACTTCCATGTTACACATACAGCACAGGTGGCCACCAAAATTTTTCCGGTTTTTCTCAATCTGTTAGAAGGAACTTTTGTGGCGCCTGGCGCATTTCGCAAGCGATATTGGATGGCTTTATCGACCGTATTGGAAGGCCCATTTAAAGAATTTCGTGCCTTTTGTATTCCTCTTCTCTTCAATTTTACTATTGCGGATAACAGGATGGCACATACAAAAGAAATTTTCGACCGAACCATTTATTTAGATGATGTACATTAAACGAAAAATTACTCTTGCTGTAAAGTTTTACTTTACTGGATTTGTCTTGGAAAGGATTACCATTATGGTCTTGAGTCCTCGGGGCGTATGATGGCTTTCCGTCGGACCGTTTTTTGCAAGGCCATCAAATCGTGCCCTTTGTATTTTCTCCTTCTCTCAATTACTTCTTGCGAACAGGATGCACATTTTACAAATAGAACGGACAATGTGTGTAAATTTTCGAACCGAGCCATTTAAGATTGTGTACATGTACGGGAAAAACTACTCTCGCTGTAAGCTGTACTAACTGAATGTCTTGGACCGCGGATTACATCTATGGCCTTGAGTCTTTCATAAACCTTCGCATGACTTCCATTGCCCATTCTGCCATTGTTCTAATGACTTTTCCCATGAAGTAGCCTAAGTAGATCACTTATACAGTTTGTGCTCTTTACTCAAGGATTGTAAGGGAATTTGAACCCGTCTGGTTTTACTAAGACGATCTTTAAAAAAAACTTCTGGAGCGGGTTAACCTAAACAGACTCTGCAAAGAGGGCAGAAGGAATCCCTAGGGATTCGCATATGGGGATCTGGCCACGATCCAGTTAGCCCTGGAATGTTTAAAGTGGCAAGGAGACTTATGGCCTCTTCACCAGGAAAGACTGGAGACGTTTTTGTAGGTCAAGATGCATCCTTTCTATAAAATTAACTAGACAGGTCGCTTATTAGAAAGGCAGACATTGAAATTTGAAAAAGAAAAACATGAGAAAAACCTGCAAGATGGGTTTTGGATTTTAAAAAGAGATCCGTTGGCTGGAATCGTTTCCCTGATTCTAATGTGGACGGCTATGGATATATCGAGAGGACGTAATTAATCGCTAAGTCCCTTCATGGAGAGAAGTGTGAAAATATTTAGAGCTCTGCAAACGGCTCCACAATGACACATGACAAATAAGCTTCTGGAACGATACCTGAATTATAAGGTCTTGTATGCTTTGGAAACAAGTAATAAAATGTTGCGCGTTTTTTGTGCGCGAAATTTTTTTTTATTAAATAATCTGCTTGGAAAATAGTCAAAGCTCAAGCAAAAAAAACACGAGTTTTTGCCGCTTTTCTTATGCTTTTTCTTCCGTTATTTTGTTTATAACTTGTTTATTTTTTAAATAGTCGTTTAGCAACTGTGTGTTTACAATAATAAGGAGTATTTTGTTATTGTGCGTTATGTGTTGTGTTATTGAACATGCGCAAAAAACGTCACACGTCTGGACGTTTTCGGGCATGATTCGTAAAACTTGTTTAATTGGAAGGTTTCCTTGGGTTGTCCGAAACAAAGATTTTAAGAACTACAAGAGAAACATTTTTTCGCTCGACCAAATGTAGATCGAGAGGATTCCCATAATAATAGGTTTCCTACTTAGTAGAAAGCTCAACATCCTATCTTGTAAATCAAAATTGACCAAAAAAGAAAAAATCCCACCAACTTTCCAAAAATCATTTGATATATCTTACTTGTTTCGCCTTTCAGTTTTGACGACACGTGGCACCTTCATAACTAAAACATAAATGCCAAACGATGATTATATTGGAGGACAACGGCATTCGTTGACCAATAATAAAACAGCAGAGCAAAACATCAGTCAAATAAATACTATATATACATATATGGCGATTCTGAAAGTAGATTTTCATGCATTTAGTATTTGACAGAATTCACGTGGCATTTCAGACCATGGTCAAAAATTAAACTGTGCCAATGCTTTGACATTCACATGAAAGAACGAAAATCTGCTCACATACGCTGAATCCCATGAATGCTCCTAGAAAAAAATGCAGATAAATAATCCGCTTTGTATCGACAATATTTTGTTGCAGCGGACGAGGCTCATTTCATGGTTGAATGGGCTACGTAAAAATAAAGCCAACAAATTGCCATTTGGTGAGAATAAGCAACCAGAAGCCGTTCAAAGAACTTGGCCCATTGCATCCCCGAAAAATGCACTGTTTTGGATGTGTTTGTTACGCTGGTGGAATCATTTGGACCGTAATTTTTTACAAACGATATGGCGTTGGACGCAACGTTACGTGAATGGCGATCGCTATCGTTTTCGAATGCTAACAACTTTTTGTTGCCAAAAAATGGCGAAGAAACTGAATCTTGGTTGACATGTGGTTTCAACAATGATGGCGGTTACATTGCCACACAGCTCGCGATTCTGATGGCCATTTTTGAGAAAACTTCGGAGAACAAATTCATCTCAAGAAATGGAACCGCGTATAAGCTTGGCCACCAAAGGATCATTTGCGATTTGGACACGCCTTTAGACTTAATTTTTTGTGGGGGCTACGTTCAAGTCTAAAAAGTCTACAGAGAATAAGCCAGCAACCTTTCCAGCTTTGGGAAGAAACAACACATTTCCGAAGAAATTCGAGGCTAATTCCGGCCGAAATTCTGAAAAAGTTTGCCCAAAATTGGACTTTCCGGACATGGTACACCTAAGACGCAGCCGCGCGGTTCAACATTTTAAATGAAATTTATCTTCAAAAAAGTAAATGTCATGGACCAAATCTAACGTTTCCAAATGAAAGAAACCGATGAGATTTTGCAAATTTTCTATGCGTTTTTTTTTTTTAAAAAAGTTTATCAAACTTCTCCTAAACAATCACCCTTTTATAAAATACATTATTTGCATAAAACTTTTTTCCTTACTTTTGTAGATATGAAGGAAACCAAGCTATTTTTTACAACAAATTTAATTATCTGCTTTTTGGGTCCCGAATTTAGTATACCAACATTATTGGATACAACAATTACCCCTTTCGTCAACGTTATTTATTAATACAAATAAATTAATTACTATGTGCGAGAATTTGTTACATTAAATTTATTCCAAACAATCAAAAAGAATTCGGACTGAGCTAGAACATTTTTTTAAAAAAGGGGCGTGGCACCGCCCCTTTTCCCTTGGATGTAGAAAACTCATTACTGTTACGAATTCAGAACATATATTACCAAGAAAATCTCATTATTTTCATACTCCTTGTAGTTCATGAGATAATTCCGTTCCAAGTTTGAAATGCGGCGGTGCCACGCACCATGAAATCATAACCAAAGTATAGCCACGGTCTATTAGCAGGACATTATAGCCAAGGATTATTACCAGCATTAACAGGTACAAACCATTTTGGGAAATGTGTAGCCTATGTCACTCCTAGTGGATAAAGCGTAGCATGTTATAATAGTCGACAAAAGAATTTTTTTAATTAATCTCCATTGTTAGTTTAATTAATCTCATTTTTTGCGATTTTGCCCCTACTGTGCGGCCTGTCTTCTAAATTGTCAAGTTACAATGGTCCATTACTGTCGGGTATATATTTTAACATCTAAACATAGTATATACGGCCGTAAGTTTTCGGCCAGGCGCGAATCTTATGTTGGACCCTATCCACCACTGGAATTTGCGTATGAACTTCTTAACTAAGGCTGTCATAACAATCGAATTACTCCTGGGTTGCGGATTAAGCCCCCCCCAAAACTTTGCGATGGCAAGTTATCGTAAAACTTTTTTAAACACTGTCTTCTTAAATTGTTAGTTTAGCCCATATCGGTCGGTATATATTTAAACAAAAAAGAAGGCCGACTTAAATTACGTATTATAATATAGTTTGACAAAAAAAAAAATGTATGACAAAACATTTTCTTAAAATAAAAAACTTCGACAACAAATTATTTTCTTATAGATAGAAATTAAAGTTTGACAAAATTTTCTATAGAAATGAAAATTTTGCACACCAACTTTCTTATAGTAATAAAACTTTGACAAAAATTTCTTCTATGAAATAAGAGTTTTTCGGTAGAATATAATATTTTTTGCCGCGATTTATTGGACCAGATTTTTGGGCGGTGTAATAAGTCATCGGCTATATATAACTTAAAAGGACCGTTATTGACCAATTTTGCATGGTTCGTTAGGATACTCATATTTCCAAAGCACCATCGTACAAATTTTCAAACTGGACTCGGATCACTAGAATTTTCCGCTACCCTCAAGAGGGCTCCTGGAGGTCAACATCTGAGGGGATCGGTTTACTATGGGGCTATATATAATTATTGAAACGATATGGACCAATTTTTGGTCCCGATCTGGTTGTTAGAGATATATTTACTAACACCACGTTATATTCAATTTGGCCTCCTCCGTCCACTCGATTTAACCCCGTACTCGTGGATGAATTTTGCTTCCTCCAAGGACGGGTCTCCGAGTTTCTCATAAGTTTCTTACAAAATCTGGGGATCGGTTTATTATGGGAGCTATTATATATATATTATGAACACGATATGGCACCAGATTTTTTTGCATATTGGTTGTGTTAGAGGGCGCGAATACTAAAATCAAGTGGACCAATTCATTTCAACCGGATGATCGGTCAGGTGAATTTTTTGCCCCTCCAAAGAGGGCTCCGGAGACGTGTCATTAAATTCTGGGGGAACGTCGGTTAATTATGGGGGCCTATTATATATATTAATGGACCGAATGGGACCAAATTTTGCCATGGTTGTTAGAGGGACCGTATATACTAAAATCAGAGAGAGATTCACGCCAACTGTTCCACTGTGTGGTTATCACAATGGGACTGATAGTCTAAAGTGAGCCTTGATACATCGGGCTTACCACATTAAAAAACTAACCTAACCTACTAACATCAGGACTACCACAGTTGTCAACCGCGTCGGTTATGAAGATTTTCGCTCTCCCAAGGCCGCTCCGCGAGGGTCAAGTCAAATTCTGTGGCATCGGTTATATCGGGAGCTCTATATATAATTATGGGACCGATATCATGGACCAATTTTTTGCCATTGGTTGTTAGACGGCCCGTATACTTTTACTAACATCAGGTACCAAAATTTCCAAACCGGAGATCGGTCAAATGTGAATTTTGCTGCTCTCCGGGAGGCTCCCCAAGACCAAATTTGGGGATTGCGGTATTATATGGGGGCTATACGTTAAAAGTGGGTCCCGATATGGACCCATTTGCAAAATACCATGTCGACCTACATTCAATAAACAAGTACTTGTGCCAAGTTCTTCAGTCGATTAGCTTGTTCGTTTCGGTTCGGAAAAGTTAGGCGTATTCTCCACAGGACGGAGGACTGGACAGCCGGAACAGGAGGACAAGAACGGGGACGGACTGACGGGGACATACTAGAACTCGACTCAGAATTTCAGCCACGACCCAGAATATATATACTTTATGGGTGGTCTTAGAGGCAATATTTCGATGTGTTACAAAACGGAATAATGGACAAACGGTTAATATACCCCCATTCTATTGGTTTTTTGGAGGTTAATAAAAAAGACCAATTAATATCACGTAATGATTCAGTTTGACAAAAATTTCTCTATAGAAATACAATAATTGATGAATATAATTTAGTAAATAATTCAACAATTTTATGAAAATAAAATTTTTTAACAAAATTTTTCTATTGAAATAAAATTTTAGACAAAAATTTTCTATAGAAATAAAATGTTTGGACACAAATTTCTATAGCATTAATTTTGTTTGACAAAATATTTTACTGTTTAGAAATAAAATTTTTAGACAAATACTTACTTTAATGAAATAAAAATCTTTGAAAAATTGCCTTATATGAATTTGATAAAAATTTTAACAAAGTTTTCTATTATTAATATAAATATTTTAAAAAATTTTTTTGGAAAAAAAAATATTTTAAACAAAATTTTCTATGGCAAATAAAAAAATGATTCAAGATTCTTCTATAGAATATAAATTTTGTCTGATTAATTTTTTGGCCTCGAGTGGCAACACATTGATAAATGATTTCGATTAGACAATTTTTGTTGTGACTTTGGGGTATGGCTATATATATAAACAATGGACTGGAATAGTCTAATTTGAGTTCTGAAAACTCATGCGTCGGCTGCACACTACTAACTTATAGGTACGTTGGAATTTTTATGGGCTTGGTTTTAGCGGCCTCTCTTCATCACTTAACAACCACGTCAAATTTGGCCGGGATCGGTATGTAACTCTATGAATTTTGCTCCTCAGAGGGGTCCGGAGAGTCAAATCGTGGGAGGAACGGTTTTTAAATGGGGGGCTATATATAATTTATGGACCGCATTATGGACCAATTCTGCATGGTTGTTAGAGACCAATATATTAACACCATGTTCCAAATTTGCTGTCTCTTTGAGGTCCGCAAAGCCAAATGCTGGGGGGGTGATCGGTTTTATTATAGGGGATCATGCTATTTAATTTATGGACTTGATGTGGACCAGATTCATTACACGGTTGTTTAGAGACCATATACACACCATGGTACCAAATTTCAGCCGTCGGATTAGATAAACGCGCAATGGAATTCTGTGCTCTTCCAAGACGGCCCTCCGTTAGGTCAAAGCTGGCGCACGAAACGGGCTTATTATGGGGGTGCTATTATAAAATTATGAACTAATGTGGACTAAAACAGTTCTTTTTTGGCAGGGTTGTTAAAGGCATATACTAACACTATGTACCAAAATTTCAAGGCCGGATTTTCAGCCAAAATTTCTCAGCAAGCATATCTACGCGTGATCGGCGTTTTATTATGGGAGGCTTATATACAATTTATGGTACCGAGTCTAGTGGACAAATTTTTTGCACTGTTAGTTACAGAGACTATGATACCAACACCATGTTACCAAATTTTCAGCGCGGACGTGAATAGAAATTTGCTTGTCTCCTTGATAGGCTCCGCAAGCCCAAATTGGTTCGGCGTCCGTTTATTAATGGGGGCTAGTTTATCAACTTAATGAAACCGATGATGAACAAATTTTTTGCCATGTGTTGTTGGAGAACCATATACCAACACCATATTTACCAAATTTCAGCCGGACTCGGACTGTGAAATTTGCTCCTTCCTTGACGCTGCCGCAGATGCCAAATTTCCCCTTGGCCCTGGCGTCCGTTTATATCGGGGCTATACGTAAAAAGTGGACGATAGTGGCCCATTTGCAATAACCATCCGACCTTACAATGCAATAACAATACTTGTGCCAAAGTTTCAAGGTTTCAAATAGCTTTGTTCCGTTCGGAGTTAGCGTGATTTCAACACGACGGGACGGAAACGATAAGACGGAGCTTAGATCGACCTTCAGAATTTCAACCACGACCCAGGAATATATATACTTTATGGGGTCTGTAGCAGACGCAATATTTCGGATTGTGTTTACAAGCACGGGCAAAGTTAATATATCCATATGGTGGGAGGGGTGTGAAAACAATAGGAACTGTGCGATATTCTTAAGCCACTTAACCGGTTGTGCCCGGGACCCAGGAACAAATAGGTCAGCCTTAAGACCTGATTCCTTGAATGATTCCCGAACGATTGCAGTGGAAAAGACGGCATTTACCAGAATGGCGGGGAAAAAAAATAATTAGGAATTGCCTGGACCCCAATTGAGTGACAGATGATTAGGGACGGATATTTTCCCCCTTTAATCGCTCAGAGATATCGCGAGTTCTACACAATCTGCTGTAAAAATAAGCTCTTCAAAAATATCCCCTTCAACTAATAGAAAACAAATAACGTTCCAAATCGGTCTGATACGGATGGTAATGGACAACGGAACAACGTTTTCAAAACGGAAATTTTCACAGGTTTTCACGCGATAGTCATTAACGGGCTTTCGTTTTTCTTTGGCATAAAAAGTACTTTAAAAAATTCTTAGGACGTTCTTATGCCAACTTCCGGTCGTTTGGTTGGCAATTTGCGCTTAAGACGACTTTAGCACGTATTGGTAGTAGCAATCCAGGTTCGAGTCTAGTCAGCTGGATTTTTTATTCTTTTTTTTTAATAATATCGTACGCACTTAATGTTTTCAGACCCATGAAACGCTTTTTCTTGTTCTGAAAGACCCATTGGTTATCACTTTGTCGGTTGACCGGTTTCTCCGTTTGACTCACATGTGTGTTTGATTAATTTTTCGTATGAACCGGATTGTCGCTTTTTTGGAATTCCGTGAAAACGCCGTTCATTGGGGTCGTGGATTAACGTCCACAATAGTGCACTCGACGCGAACTTAATTCAATTTTGTTTGGCGATTGGAACTTCCGTCAGGACCTAGAGTTTTAGTCCGAATGGTATCGGTGGAATTCAACTCGAAGGTCGTGAGTTCACTCCACAAGACGAAATTTCGTGAAGAAGGTTCCAACGGACACCGAATATATTGCAAAGCTCGTCATTTATTGATCTATCGTGAGTATTGAGACAACCTTAGGCATTAGGTGCGACCATCATTCAATGAATATTTTGGCTTGCTAATTTGACCGCTCAAAAGAAAATGTGCTCAAACAAAACAGGCCGCCATTTCGTTTAGTTACAAAAGAATGCTACAAAAATTTTACGTTCGCTCGGCGTCTGCGTCCAAACACCGTCGCTCATTGACTCTTGTTTGGACGACAGCTGGTGACATTAAGTCGTGTGAGTTCTGTATGCTTAGTAAGCCCCGGGGAAAAGTAAAAAAACCTAGGCGGTACTCCTATCCCATGGCGTAATTTCCTAAGCGTTGAGCCCAAACTCCACCAACAAGTTTTTTTATTCCTAAGACGCTCCAAACAGCACTTTCCACAGGCAACTATGATCGCCTGTTTTTTTTCCAGTGAAAACCGATCACTTGCAAACACTTGTCGCAAATCGCTACCACTTTACTCTCCGTTTCATTTCTACTTACACAGTGACCACGAAAGCCTCCGCATTAGAGGTGTCATGTACACGATACCGTGGGGGCAATGTCCGTTCGATCCTCACGCATCCCTCGCATCTCTCTTTCCATTTTC
>PGFW01030951.1:76335-92485 GCA_003123925.1 Haematobia irritans | reverse complement strand
AGAGGAATAATGATACCCATTTTTATATAAGAGGCTTCATAAATAAAAAGAGCGTGATAGCTATCACATGTTCTTAGATGCGTAGTTTAATGATTTTTATGAATAAGGCCGTAAAAGTACAAATGTATTTATGAAGACGATATTATCGATGGCCTCATTCCAGAGTACGCTAAGTCGACTTGGCATGTTTTGATGGAGTTCGCTGTTTTTATTCGGATGATGTGAATTCGCATCCTTTGTCAAAATTTGGAATTTATTGGACCGCTTCTAAGTCAAAAAGTTTGGTTAATATTGTACTTCAGCCCTTTGATTAAGTTTTACAAAATGTCCAATCAAAGGGCAAAAGCCTTGTTCGGTCGATCACTATTAATCACTAATTTTAAGTCAATACATGCTAAAAAAATAATAAAAATATGATCTTAAGAACGCGAAATATAAGGGAATTGGCTATCTTAAAACCGGGTTTTGAAAATTTCAAAAAACAGAACTGAACTTGTTTCCCTGTAAAATTACTTTTTCGACTTTAGCGCACTTGTGCATGTAGACATCGATAAGTTGATCAAGACTGCCAAAAATGGATGAAAAGACTTCAAGAATTGATCTATAAAAATTATATCTAAAATTAATTAATCAAAAAGTACCTGAAAACAAGCTGATTTTCTGCTTGAAAATTGAACACAGTACTCAGCATAAAGTCTAAGACAAACAACAGTTAAATAAACCGCTTCTACTGTAGCCGATTACTTTTTAAATATACTCATTAATCATAATATCTTTAACCGATTACGATTTAAATGTACATCCACTAAAAGATCAAGATATCAACTCAAATGAGGTATGACCCTAAGTTTTTCGCGGCGCTTATATCGATTAGAGGTGTGCACGTGGAGTTAATATTTTATCTCCGCTCTGACGCACACTCACGGGCATGAAATCTTATTCACGCACACTCACGCACAGATATTTTGATGGTAGGACCTCACGGTCACGCACGCTCACGAAAGAAATTTGTACTCACGACATCACGCACGAAAATCTTTTTACATGATTCGTGACTCAGAAAAATATCGTGACTCAGCGAATAAAATGTCGTGACTCACGAGAAACTCGTGACTCACGCAATAATTTATGAGTAATTTACCTATAGAACGCTGACTGAAAAAATGAGTATGTATTCAAATCGACACCGTTTATAAAACTCTTGAATCACTTAGGAGTGTCACTAACAATTAATAAAGTAAATTCATCGCTGAAATATTTTATGTTCGTAAGCTGGATATTTTCGTGAGTGTGTTTTTTCCCGCATTCGTTATATCTCACGCACACTCAGAGATATTATTTTTCGTGACTCACGCTCAACGCACGACATTTGGTGGTTAATCACGCTCACGCCACTCAGCAGTCACCATCAGCGTGACTCACATGACTCACGTGTGGCGTCCACAAATGTTCGTGAAGTCAGACCAATTGCGTGTCTACGTGCACACCTTCTACTATCGATCTGGTCCCACGTAAAAAAATGTCTATTTCGAACCGATGTTTTTTTTTATATGGCTATAAATCAAAAAAGAGTTTCGATGTAAAGTTTAATAGCCGGTTGTAAATGTAGGCCAACACTTAACGCAATCCGTTCAAGTTAATTTAGGCATGATATCTATGCAGAACCGTAGTTATGCGCTGCTGAAAATTAAATTGTATACGTGAAAAAGTGGACTTTTGCAAAGTAAACTATTAATAATAGTAATTTTTATATAATTTTTGTTTAAAAAGCTGTTTTTCGGGGTTTTTTTTAAAATAATAAATACAGAAGCGTTTTTTAAAAGGGTTATGTGGAACATGTTTGTAGTGAGTCGATTGTTTGGAAAATCACTATTTTGCAAAAACAAAAAACATGCGAATTTTTCGGAAAAAAATAAATTTTCCTTTTTAACTCGGATATGGGTATAAATCGGTTATATCTCCGTTCTAATTTTGATCTAAAAAGAGTCGCGGGAAACAATTTTTTAACGGATAGTATAGTAAATCGGTTAAATTATATATCGGTTTTAGGAAGAAGCGCCTCCGAGGAAAATAATTTTTTTAAACCTGGGTAGTGATACAAATCAGTTAATTTTTACGGTTATAACAACAATACTTAATATATAAAAAATATAAAAATTATATAAAAAATTTTCAGTTTTTTTATATAGCGGATATGAATGATAAATCGGCTTAATATCTCCGGTTCTTTGGGAATTTAACTATGGCTAGGTAAAGTCAAGTTTTGCAGTTACTTGATTGTAGACCTAATATATTTATTTTTTTTCTATAATGTAATTTTTTACTTTGAGTATTCTTATCATGGTATAATGGCCTTGAGTTTTGCTGTAAAATTTGTTAAAATAAATAAAAATAGTGTTAGCTTTCAAATTGGAATCGGTTAATTAGCCACCTTTAGCCCAAAAATCAAATCAAATGAATGATAGTTTGACAACAAACACCACATTCGACGTAATATATTTATCCGAGATGATAACATTGCTCAAATCGGGGTTTGAAATGTACTTTTACATACACAAAATGTATTTATCTTCTTCGTAAAGTATGTTTGAAGTATTTCTTTAATTATCGAGCTGGGACACTGTGCCACAACGTGTATATGAGAAGAATGAGGTTTCCCCCTCCTTGTACCAAAAACTCCTAGTTATTAACGAAACAAATAAATTAAATAGACGACACTGATCGAACAGCAGTTTTTGGAGTCGAAGGATTTGGTCTGCACTCACTTTACTAAAGGTACGAAAGGTATCATTTATCACGCCTGTTGTAATCCTTTTCGAAGCCGCACATACATTACATACATACTGTAGTACATACATATTTTTTTTAATCTGTCCTGTATGTATGCCATAAGTCTGGTACACATATTAATTTATTCATTTTTTGAGCAGTATATTAGTTGTGTTTGCATTATTTGCGCAATGTTTTATTTCATTTCAGACCGCATAAAACAAACTTAATTTTATTCTTTGACCATCTTCACTAAAGAATTATATACACACAGACACACACAACATCAATCTCACAGCAGCACACCTCCATTCTCACTAAGTATTACTTATTTTGGCACTTCTAATTGCGAATAAGAATTATACTATTATTATTCCCTTATTATATTACATTTATGTTGCATGTCTGAATTATGGCTGTTTTCAAAATATTTTATTGTGCCTTATGACGCTCTTTTGTTTTACTATTTTAAAGCACCTTTTTGTGTACACTACGTTTCCCTCACCTTTTAGGGTTTGTTGCGTTTTCACTGTTAATTAATGTTTTGTATTTTGCTGCGTTTTCCGGTTACTGATTTTATTTTACAAGATACAACGAAAATTTCTTCTTCTTTTTTATTCCAGGTATCCTTCTGCTCTAGACACCCAATAAACTTACCAACAAGTTTGAAGAAACTAAGTTCGTGATTCCAACGTGGCTAGCTAATTGTAGCGTATATGGTCTGCGTACAGGTCCCTATACACGTACCAATAAAACACACCGTTTGAAAAATGGTAATTTCAAAATTTTTTCAAGCATTTTTCAAATGATTACAAGTAGTATAGTAATTAAGTAATAAATTTGTGAAAATTGGTTGAGAAAAAAAATACCCGGTTCTCAATAATAACAGACGTTAATTCACGTAGTGAATCACACATAAGTAACTGTTATCCTCAAATTGAAAAGCATCGCTACTGCAATAATTTGTCTAAACAATTATTCGATTGTGAGGCAAATTAAAAATTAAAATTTGCGAATAATTTTCAACGATAATTTGTATATAATGCTACCATGAAAGTCAAAACCGCAAAAATTTTTGTAATGTTCCCTAGCCAACATTTTAAAGTTCCTTTCCTCCTCATCGCTTACCACAGACTCGTTAAGTGATACTATTACAAATCGCAAATGTGAATGGGGGAAGCGTACTAAAAAGTATGAAACGTAAATGAAGTATTATTGTCATCACTAATTGTTACATCCCTGCCAGCATTTCAAAGTTCCATATTCATCCTCATCGCTACCACAGATTCGTAAATGTCAAACCACAAACATCGCGAACCTTGTGATGGGGGAAGCATATCAAAAAGTACAAAATGTATCATGAAAGTATTTTGCATCACTACTGTGTAGAAGAGCCATTTTATTTTTGTGAAACGCTAAGCGCAACCAGTCTTGTTTATTTATTTAAATAAAACGAAATAAAGTTCTGAAAACGTAGATATTGACGCTTAAAATTGGTGAAAGGTAATATGGTGATCAATTTCGACTTTTCCAAATAGAATAAAGTGATCGGTTTTTCAAATATTTTTCCAGGCACGCTGTCTCCATCGAAAATAAACAAACTGGCTGATAGACGCTGCAATATGTAACTTGCTACTTCCCTGCCAGCATTTCAAAGTTCCATTTCATCTTCATCGCTACCACAGACTCGTAAATGTCACTACACATCCTACTGTGATGGGGGCGCATATCATAAAGTAATCAAAATGTAAAGCTTTCATACATCTATTTTGGCCATCACTATTTTCAAAGCCATTTATTTTTGTTGAAACCCAAGCCACAGCCCTTTTGGGTTTTTATATTTTATTTAAATAAAAGACGAAAATAACCTTGTGAAATACATAGATTTTTACGCTTAAAAAATTGTGAAGGTATTATTGCGTGAACAATTTTTTGATTTTTCCAAATGGAATAGAAAGTGATTGTTTTTTCAAATATTTTTACAGAACACGCTGCCTCCATCGAAAAACATCTGGTTTATAGACGGCTGCAACAATGTACTCTGCTACTTGTAACTCTACCTCATCATTCAATTGCATAAAAATTATGTTAAATGTGATGTGATAGTGGTATAAATGTTATAGTTTTTCAGAATTTGTTAAATAATTAATCAATATTATATCAAACAAACGTGGTTTTACTCGACCACAATGATTCTTTTACCACCACTACTTAAAATGTGCTTTTTCTGATTGTTTGGAGGGTCTCTTATTGGCTCGTTTCTAGAATTGACTATAAAGGCACCTAATAATTTGCAACTCATGCGAGAACTCTTTTTGTAGTAACTTGGCGTGGTAGCAACTTCTCAATAGTGACGGCGCTTTTCCGCACGAGTTTTGATATCGATATATGATTGTTTTCAACGTACTGGGGATTCTCAGGAAGCGCCCACCAAATTCAAAAATGTTGCAGGGTCTAAAACTCAATAACATCAATTATTTATTAATGCAAAAATTTATGTAAAAGTGATGAGATAAACAGAAAAATTGTTATATTTAATAAGAAGTTATAAATGTTTAATCACATCAATAAACATCTACACAAATCGTGTTTTTACTTGACCAAATGATTCTGATATTTGCAGGGGTTCTATTCGGCGTCGCTTCGAAATTGATCTAAATAGGCACCTAAATAATTGGCACTGATGAGAAACTTTTCGTAGTAACTGGCGTGGTACAACTTCTCATAGTGACGGGCTTATTCCGATCGAAGTTTTGAGAATGTCGTATATGATTGTTTTCGACGTAGAGCCCCCAAATTCAAAAAAAATTAGTTGGCAGGGTTACTAGATTGTCCTTGCACGGGACGTTGTATATAGCTATTTCACCAAATCTTGTTAACTTTTGTTTATTTAAGTTTTTCTTTTTTCAAATGTATATTTTGCAAATAAATAAACACTATAAAAAAAATGAAGAAAATCGAAGACCATACTATTTCCTTAGGAAAATTTTTTCCGACAGATGTCGTTGTTTGAATCGATTTTCAATATTATCATTCATCAAATCAATTGCAAAAATATCGATAAGAAATATTTATAATCGGTTGTTGTCGATTACCATTCACCAACACAAATACGGGTCCGTGTCACAAGAAATCTCTTCTGCTGCTGTTGAATCTCAAGAAAAATATAAGTAAAATTGGATTGAAATCCTTCGAAATGCGAAAATTCTTTGGACAGTGAAATAAACTAACAAATTCCATTGAAGATTGTTTTAATATTGTCGAAAAAACAAAAGGAGGAGGCTGATAAAAATGATGCAAAGGTACACAACATTTTACGCAAGAAGAAGCATTTATATGAGTACAAACAGCTTATGTATTTTGTGTGTGTGTGCGTAATGTAAGATCTTTGATTCATACCAATATATTTTATATTTACGTGTACGGTTTTGTAATCGCGGATTGAAAAATTAAAATTCATCGGATGCTGATTGGAAATATTTTTCATATTAATATAGACATAAAATAATATTGTGATCTAATAACCAAAACTTAGTCGATTATACCTACCTTCGTCAATATCATCCACACAACCGATAGAGAACGACGTAAATAGTAGTAAAAAAAAAACATACATCATTCATTACATGGGTGAAGTAATGTTAAACTCCAAGTGCTACAATTGGTCATACGAAGGATTTTAATAAAATATTAATTTCTTCATACGTTATATACGGTGAAAATAGCCTAATTGCAAATTTTATTCTATTTTTTAAATAACAATATCGCCAACTACTTCACAAATAGCTAATTTTTTATTAATATTTAAATTCTTAATACGATTGTTTGAAGAAGTTATATATTCTACTATCATCTTACAGACAGTGTCATCAGCACTCCGTCCACACCGAACTCGTCCTGTCGTCACAGTCGAATCTTTATGGTTCGTCGAACACCTCGCCAGCCACGCCCCACTCACAGACACCTTTGGTAGCAACAACAGTGCGACAACAGGATCATCGGGCACAAGAACAGTCTCAAAGGAACTAATTAGCGAAGAGAGCCAGATCATTCAAGGACGATCTGTTTAAAAAAATTTCCTTAATGCGTACAACTACCAACACGTTGGGCGAGGTGAGTTTGTGGATTTGATGTATGCCTTGAAACTCCCTTTGTATATGAACAAAATCCTATCTTTACAGATCACATTCTCCACAAAGTCCAAGGAATAAAAATAAACCACCACCGACAGCCGAGGAAGTGGCCAAATCATCACAATCGTTAGATTCACATGTCAAAGATATAACAAATGCTTTAAAGCATTTCAAGGAGATTATACTCAAGAAAAGATTGGAAGTTGTGCCTGGCAATGGTACTGTTCTCCTAGATATTACAGCCAATATGTTTTCGGGTTGGTATTTTTGCATTTATTTGCATTCCTTTCATAATAAAAAAGTCTATGTTTTATTATATGATGACTAATAATACCAAATATGTACTCTTGCGTTTTAGTAATTCAAGCATACATGCTGGCTGAAAACAATACCTCTCTATTGTCGTTACGCAACAAGTCTAAAATCGTTGGGGAAAGTCATCAAGCTTTGCGATGAGGTTATGTTGAGTGATGAATCTGAGGAATGTGCATCATTAAATGGTGATAATGTACGAGAATTGTGGATTTGCTAGAAGAGGCTGTACGGTAAGTTGTGAAAGGCTTCTGCCCAAAGTAATATGTCTGATTTGCTTAAAATTTAATATAACCAGAAGCTATGGGTTTTTATGAAAAAGTAGCAACTTTCCTTGAGAAAGAACGAGTCAGTCTACCCCCATTAGGTTTGAGCAGATTTTTTTTCAATTTGCAATTAGAATACACAGGAAGATTTCTTGTTCAATATTAGCATATTTTATTGCACACAAAAAAGAAAATATTTTTTAAACTCAACCTAATTTCCGATTTTTCCTTTTGCCAAGTGCTCTTGTACAAAAGTACAAAGATGTACTGTAAGACTGATTTAATATTGAAATGTCTTCAATCACAGAAATGATAGTATCAATCAATTAATTGTTCCAATTAAAAAATAATTTATACAATAAATCCTTGTGATTGATTTTTGTTTCAATTAAAAAAATGTTGCATCGATTAAATTTTTAATTGAATATTTTTTAAAATTTATATAAAAATTTAATTGGAAAATTTTGGTGATAATGTTTTCTGAGTATCCTTGTTGTAATTGTCTTGCATCTTCTTATTGGAGTCCATAATTCTATCGGTTAAAATAAGAATGATATTTTATTGTGATATTTTGCTAGATCTCGAAATTACGAAATATCTAATAACTGAAATCGAAAAATCGACTTGGCTAAATTTTGAAAAATTCGAAAAGTGGACATTTTCAAATTCAACATTTTTAAAACTGGAAAATCGACTTAAAATTTCGAAAATAGAAATGTCAAATTTTTCAAATTTTAACAAATTCAAAATTTGACGTTTTGTTCCTGATTGTAAAATATTATTGAAATAAATAAATGGTACAATTTAAAATTAATATAATACTAGGAATATACATTTTTAATTATTTGAATAAAATGTTTGTCTTGTTTTTTTTTTTTAAGAACTTGGCAACATTGGCTCAGCAAAGACTGAAGGAAAAAGAGGAACTGGCCTTTCAATATGACATCACTGCAACAGAAACCCAAACGCCATCGTTGACCCCTACAAATAATTCACACAATTTGTTAATGCGTCCATCTGTAGAAGGTTCCGTTCAACGTACTTCTTTGCCAGATATAAAATTGACACCAAAGTATGGCAGAACCTAATCAATACAAATGCATAACATTTTAATGAAAATACATATAATTTTACAGAGAACGAGATATTCTTGAGAAAACAACATCCAATCCAATACATGTATCTTACAGTACCGAAAATATTTTAAGAGAGTCCAGTCCCCCACCTAAACCACCATTGCCTAATAGGTAAATATCCTTCCGTTAGTATACACCTAATTCTTTACTTAAAAATCCATCTGCCTCCATTATCCAGACCACACAATCCTCCGCCATTACCACCAAAGAGAAACAGCCAACCCAATCAATCACAAAACAATTATGATACAAATACCAGCAACAATTCTGATGCAGAATATACCATAGGTGTAGACCAGTAAGATATAAATTATAATTAATCCATATGACAAGATGAATTTGAACCTCTTAATGTGATTATCTTGTGCTATTGTTTTCAGTCTAACGGTACGTTCTTGTTCGCCTGATGAAAATTCTAGTCAATGTTCTTTAGACCACTCCCGGGAGGAGGAGGAATATCATGAATTCAATATGGCCTGTAGTAAGTTATCCAGTGTAAATACATTGCAAAAGTATAAGAAGAAGTGTAATATTAGTTTCTATGAAAATCTAATGTGTTTGTGGTGATAGGAGGATATCTTTTGTCCAATGTTTAGGTTTTATTATTATTCTCTTAAAATGTATTGTAATCAAAACTAAAACAAAACAAAAAACTATTTAGAAAACATTGCTGATGATGTGCAGTGTTGCGGTGTTCGTGGTGAAGCTAAAAAATCGAAAGATGAACCCAATGATACCAAGGAAAAAAGAGATTCTTCAACTGGTGCAATAGCTGAAATAGCAAACGAAATGGACGATGACATTTCCAAAACGGAACTACGCAAAGTGAACAATCACCGTCATTCAAATGAATCTGGTACTATGGTTTTCTTAAAAGTTTTTGTTGTCATAGAAAATTTGCTGTTTGTCTTTGAATGATAACCATTGAGTGGATGCTGTCGTTGACCTTAACTTTCATTCGACCGTTAATAATTTATATCAACTACTTCTCTTTTTCGTTTTGTTTGTAATGCATGTATTTTGTTTTTATTTGTTTGCCGTTTTAAGTTTCAATAATTGTTATAAAACGTTTTTTTTACTTATTTTCTCATTTAATTGTATTGTTCTTATATACATAGGCTTTCATTCGACTTGTTCCATGCGCACCTCAACACAAAGTTATTCGAAATACTCGTCTGATGTTAGTTTCCAATCGTCCACCAAATCGAGTAATTCCACATCCGATATAACGTATATGTGTAGCAACAATAGCATAAATGAGGAGAGTTTCCAACAACATCAATATCATCAGCAGCAAACAATGATGAGTACAAAGAAAAATTCGTCTGTGTGATATCGAGTACTAGTACGAGTAGTATATCTGAAGCTTCGACAGCGGTGCGTATATCAAGTGAAGATGAACGACGACGTATTTCATCTCCGGATCAATTCGAGGCGGAGAAGAAACTACTGGAACAATTTCAAGCAATGTCAACCGCCTCCAGTACCAGTGCTATTTTAAAAACAAACCAATAGTTTGGATATAACTTCAAACGAAGATGTACTATCATCACTTTCTAATGATAAACCACCAGAACTACCACCAAAACTATCACGACTTACGAAACTAAATTCGTATGACTCTGATACAATAGACAAGTGAGTAAAACTCTGATTGAAATAGTGAAGTAAATATTTTTTATTTACTCAAATTATATGTTTTAGTTCTACTGAAAAACCTGAATCTCCTGAGATACGGCGACATGTTCAAGTTCGCACTTTTGAATGGCAATCGAAACATAAGAGTTTAGATCCTCGTCGTTTAGATATGCCTGCTGTAAGCTGTAATTCCCATTAATCTTGGTTTGGATGGAGAAGAACCACCCCCGTTGCCAATGAAAAAGAAACATAGTAAGTAATAATTAAAACAAAATATTTACCACAATTTCATTTTCATCATTATACACACTGTACATTTATCGCAATATCATATTAAAAGTGTCTTATTCGTAACGCGTTTTCTATTGAAAACATAACACAAAAAAAAAACTACCCGTCAAAGTTAGGAATGTAATATGTTAAAATCTTATTGTTCCTATTAAAATATTGTGGTCAATAATTATTGTGATAATTTTAAGTATCAACAAGAAAATGCCCATTATTGTTCAATATAAAAAATGAGTCTATAGAACTGCTCTAGGATTGCATAATAACAAGGAAATATAGAGCATAATCCCTCTACAGTTGTTATTGATACAAATTGTGTTGATAAGAATAAAGGGATAAATCGAATAGCATGGAAATCGACTTTCTGTATCCTAAAATTTCTAATAATCATCTTCTGACTGATTTCGAGTCCTAGTAGATTTGTTCTTTCATTTTTATCACATTTGTTTGATTGCTACCAAAAACATACTCGAAGTGTACCACTTTGCCACCGTGCCCGCAGAATATTTAGTTTTGTGTGCTACAACCTGTAAAAGTTGCTGTTAAATCGACACTGCCGCAGGATAGTTCCCCATAGACCGATCAATTGACTTTAGGTAGCCAAAAAAAAGTTAAGCAATGCTGTCAGTATTTTTTCTGGTTCTCAAATACCCCCAATAAGTTTTTGCTTCTTAAAGAAAATCTGTAATAATTTAAAATTTGAAAATAGATATTACAATTTTAATGTCATACTAGCTGGCAAGCTCCAATTAAAATCTTGATTTTGAAAGTACAAAACCAGGAGACGGCTGATCCTTTGCTCGAGAAATGAAAACGGAGTTCATCACCATTATGAACGAAAATGTACTTCTAAATATTCAAGTAATAAAATTGGGTGGTGGATCAATTCCAATGGGCACCATCTTCATCATTCCTACATTTATGGGATATATTGTCCAAATCAGTGAGGTACACTGATAAGTGGGCCGAGTGCTCACGAAATAATTTCATGATTATAAGTTAGCGTTTGGCCACCAAAAAAAAATTCGTGTCCGCTTCTAACCGAAATGATGCATCTGCATCCCATTGTATGCCATGGAATAAAGTGTTTCTATAAAATATTATGAAAATTTTATTTCTATATAAAATATTATGAAAATTTTATTTCTATAGACAATTTTGTCAAAATTTTATTTTTATAAAATTTTGTCAAAATTTTATTTCTATGGAAAATTTTGTCAAAATTTTATTTCTATAGACAATTTTGTCAAAATTTTATTTTTATAAAATTTTGTCTAAATTTTATTTCTATAGAAAATTTTGTCAAAATTTTATTTCTATAGAAAATTTTGTCAAAATTTTGTTTCATATAGAAAATGTCAAAATTTTTATTTCTTAAAGAAAAATTTTTTCAAAAATTTATATTCTAAATATGAAAATCTTGTCAAAATTTTATTTCTATAGAAAATTTTCTCAAAATGTTATTTCTAATATTAAAAATTTGATTCAAAATTTTTTTATCTATATAGAAAATTTTGTCAAATTTTATTTCTATGAAAATTTTGTCAACATTTTATTTCTATAGATAATTTGTCAAAATTTATTTCTATAGAAAATTTTGCCAAATTTCTATTTCTATCAGAAAATGGTCAAAACTTTTTATTTGCTAAAGGAAAATTTTTCAACAATTTCATTTCTAAAAGAAAACATCTTGTCAAAATGTATTTCTATTACGAAAATTTTTTCTCAAAATTGTTATTTCTTAGAAAATTTTCTCAAAATGTTATTTTCTATATAAATTTTGAAAAAATATTTATTTCTATAGAAAATTTCTTGTTCAAAAATGTTAATTTTTCTATAGAATATTTTTGTTTCAAAATTTTATTTTCTATAGAAATTTTGTTCAAAATTTTTTTCTCATTCATCATTCTACATTTATGGGAATAATTGTCAAATCAGTGAGGTACACTGATTAAGTGCGGCCGAGTGCCTCACGAAATAATTTCATGTTTGCCATTATTTTAAGTTAGCGTTTTGGCCCAACCAAAAAAAATTCGTGTCCGGCTTCCTAACTGAACATTGATGCACTGCATCCCATTTGTATGCCATGGAATAAAGTGTTTATCCTTTAAAATATTATGAAAATTTTATTTCTATTAATATTATGAAAATTTTATTTCTATTAGACTTTCGATCAAAATTTTATTTTTATTAAAATTTTGTCAAAATTTTATTTCTATTGAAATTTTGTCAAATTTTATTTCTATAGACAATTTTGTTCAAAATTTATTTTTATTAAAATTTTTGTCTAAATTTTATTTCCTATAGGGAAAATTTTTGATCAAAATTTTATTTCTATAGACAAAATTTGTCAAAATTTTGTTTCTATAGAAAATGTCAAAATTTTATTTCTAAAGAAAATTTTTTCAACAATTTATTTCTAAAGAAAAATCTTGTCAAAATTTTATTTCTATAGAAAATTTTCTCAAAATGTTATTTCTATATAAACATTTTGGTTCAAAACTTTAATATCTTTCTATAGAAATTTTGCAAAATTTTATTTCTATAGGAAAATTTTGTCAAACAATTTTTATTTCTATAGATAAATTTTGTCAAAAATTTTATTTCTATAGAAAATTGCCAAATTTCCTATTTCTATAGAAAATGTCCAAAATTTTATTTCTACAAGAAAAATTTTTCAACAATTTATTTCTAAAGGAAACAATCTTGGTCCAAAATCTGTATTATCTTCATTAGAAATTTCTCAAAATGTTATTTCTTAGAACAATTTTCTCAAAAATAGTTATTTCTATATAAATTATGTAAAAATTTATTTCTATAAAATTTGTCAAAATGTTATTTCTATAGAAATCTTTTGTCAAAATTTGTATCTTCTATAGAAAAAATTTGATCAAAATTTTATTTTTCTACATTAAATATAAATTTTGTTCAAAATTTTAAGTTTCTATATCGTTGTCAAAATTTATTTCCCAAGAAAATTTATGTCAAAATTTTATTCATATAGAAAATTTTGGTCAAAATTGTTACTTTTCATATCAGAAAATTTTGCCAAATTTTTACTTTCTATAGAAAATTTTGCCAAAATTTTAATTTTCCTATAGAAAATTTTTGTCAAAATTTTATTTCTATTAGAAAATTTTTGTCAAATTTATTTCTAATAGAAAATTTTTGTCCAAAATTTATTTCTATAGAAAAATTTTTGTCAAAATTTTATTTACTATAGAAAATTTTTGTTCCAAAATTTTTATTTCTATAGAACAATTTTGCTCAAAATTTTATTTCTATAGAAAATTTTTGTTCAAAATTTATTCTATAGAACAATTTTTGTCAAGAATTTTATTTCTCTCAGAAAAATTTTGTCAAAATTTTTTATTTCTATAGAAAATTTCTGTCAAAATTTTATTTCTATAGAAAAATTTTTGTCAAAATTATTATTTTTCTATAAGGGAAAATTTTGTCCAACATTTTCTTTCTATAAAAAATTTTGTCAAAATTTCATATTTCTATTAGAAAATTTTTTGTCAAAAATTATCTTCTATAGAAAATTTTGCAAAACTTTTATTTCCTATAGAACAATTTTGTCAAAATGTATATTTCATATAGAAAATTTTTTCAAAAGTTTTATTTCTATAGAAAATTTCTGTCAAAATTTATTTTGCTACATAAATCATACAATCTTCTGTCAAAAATTTAGTTTCTATATAGATTTTGTCAAACATTATATTTTCCCAAGCAAAGTTTGTCACAAATCTTTATTATCTATAGAAAATTTTCAAAATTTTATTTCTATAGATAACTTTTGTCAAAAATTTTAGTCTTCTATAGAAAATTTTTTGCCAATTTTTAATCTTCTATAGGAAAATTTTGCCAAAAATTTAATTTCTATAGAAGAATTCTGTCAAATTTTATCCATTATAGAAAATTTTGTTTTTTTTTTTCCCCAAAAAATTTTTTATTTCTATTAGAAAATTTTGTCAAAATTTTATTTCTATAGAAAATTTTGATCAAAATTTTATTATCTATAAGAAAAATTTTCGGTTCACAAATTTTATCTTCATATTAGAAAAAATATTTATGTCAAAATTTTTATTTTCTCATAGGAAAATTTTGTCAAAATTTTATTTTCTATAGAAAATTATTCGGTCAAAATTTTATTTCTATAGAAAAATTTTGTCAAAATTTTTTATTTCTATAAGGAAAAATTTTGATCAAAAATTTTATTTTCTATAGAAATTTTTGTCAAAATTTTAATTTCTTATAGAAAATTTTTGTCAAACATTTTATTTCTATTAGAAAATTTTGTCAACCATTTTCGATTTCTCTATAGAAAAAATTTTTGCACAAAACTTTTACTTCTATAGAAATTTTGTACAAAATTTTATTTCTATATAGAAACATATTTTGCCAAAACTTTTAATTTCATTAGAAAATATTTGTACAAAAAATTTAATATACTTTCCTATAGAAAATTTTCGTCAAAATTTACTTTCTATAGAAAAAATTTTTTGTCAAAATCTTTATTTCTATAGCGGAAAAATTTTTGTCAAATGTTTAATTTCTATAGAAACATTTGTCAAATATTATATTTCTATAGAAAATTTTTTGTCAAAATTTTATTCTATAAATTTTTTCAAAAATATTTTTTTCCTATTCTGAAAATTTTGTCAAATTTATTTCTATGAAAAATTTGTCAAAAAATTTTATTCTATAGAAAAAAACTTTTGATCAAACTATCCTAATTCTGACCAAAAATTTTCATGGATCTAAATCGGGCGAAAGTTATATATGGGAACTTTATTTAAATCTGAACCTTTATCTAAATCAACCAAATTTGGCACACTTTACGACACTCTCAATTTTGCTAAATATAAACTAAATCAGTGTAAAACTGATTTCATTCAGAAAACATACTTGTGTCAAGTCTGAAGTCAATTGGGCCAAAAAAGCGACCTAAACTTTGATCACAAAAATGTGTTCACAGTCCCAAAACCGAAACATCTGACATCGGATCACAGAATATCTAAGTATTTCGGGTGCCAATGAAATGATGTCCACACTCTCCGAAGAGGTTGGTGATCAGTGTGAGGATGAGACCGCATTAATTCATTCACATGAATTACAAAATGTCTACGATACATCAGCTCCACGAACTCAAATTCTCCTACCCTTGATAAAATGGGTCCTAATGGTGATTATTCTACTGAAGTTGAAGAAATGGTCAATTATAAATAACTTTAATAGAAAGGTAAGGGATATGGAAGTATATAAAATTTGTATTATGACTACAGTCAAATAGTAATTTCTCTCACTTAATTAATCTATTAATATATTAAAATAAAAATTAATTTTAATTTGAATAAAAAAAAGTTGAAGCTTAATTAAAATCGATAATCACATTTCAAATTCTCCCAAATACTTGTGCTTTGTTTAATTGATTTAAGCACGCATCTAAACTCTATCATTAGTTGTCACGTGCTAATGCGTCTTGAGTCAGTAATTTAAATTTAAAACGAATAAATCCTATGTTCATATTTATTTTAGAGTCCATTAATTTGAATAAAAAAAGTTAATGCTTAATTAAAATCGATAATCACATTTCAAAATTCCC
>PGFW01030937.1:16284-29168 GCA_003123925.1 Haematobia irritans | reverse complement strand
GGGCATGCTAACCATTGCACCACGGTGGCGTCACTAAGATCCATACAATTTAGTTAAATTTACCGAAAAAATCGAATCTAAAATTTTTTTGCTTAAATAATTTCATTTGTTTTAGATTTTACGCTTATCAATTAATCGGAAAATTCTTCTCATTTCTTTAAAATATTGTGCAATTCAATTACTCTTAACTGATTTGATTAAGCAATTCAACAAATATATTCACATATTTGCCAGATTGAACAAAGGTGTTAAAAATATTGAATGAAATAATAGACCAATATATCTACGCATAAAGTACGGACAAATTACAAAAAATGCAATTGTAATCCTCTTGTCAAATGGCTGTAAAATTGAACATTGATGGTCACTAAGGACTTCAATATCATGATTGAAATAAAATTTAAGTAATTATTTTATACTCAAAGAAATATAAATAATTGTATACAAATCTTTTTCCGTTTTTGATTTTATTAATTCAAAAATGCAGCACAAATACGTTGCTAATACAATGGCCAACAAGAAATTCATATATCAGAAGACCAAAGGCATAATGCATCGGACAATTATTGTCCATCTCACATGTTATGTTTATTTCTAACTTTCTTACTATCGTCATCAATCATCATCATCATCAAGTCACTATAAGGCATTAAGCTCTCGATACACTTTAAAATATTGGAATTATTAAGGACACCATACCGACTATTTTCCTTCTTTACGCCGAAATAAATACCCAAATTTAGAGATTATTTTCTCAAGTAACTATCTAACAAAAGCGTAAAGGTTATTGAGCAAAGAAATATGAATAGAAAATAAATGTTATCTCTTGATGCGATACTACAAAAATGTTTGAGTAGCTATAATAGAATAAATAAATAAATTATCCGAAAAAGAAAACGCGAAATAACTGGGAAACTGAAGTGATTCAATGCTTAAAAGTGGCAAACCACTGACACTTTTGCATATCTGTATACACACACTGATTACCACAACATTTAAATTTAAATTATGTGATGGTTTAAATAATAAAGATTAAAAATAAAGATTATAGTTTATTTATTTCTGGAAAGAAAAGCTAAAACTGTTGCAAATTGTTTCTAAATGGAAATTAAAAATTGTAATATGGAGGACACTGCAATCGAATCGATTTCTACAATATTTCTACATTACACCCTGCGGGTTTCCTGAAAGTGAACTGTTTTGCATATGGAAGCAAAAGTGAAAAGAAAAGTGCAAAAGAAATAGAACAAAGACATATTTCATATTCAGAGTAAACCCAGTTAATATTTTCAAAAGATCGCCTGTTAAGTTGTTTACGCAGGTGAAGTGAATGGATTCAAAAAGAAAAAAAGTGAATTTTGTAAGATGAGAAATAATTCAAAAGATAAGTTTTGAAGTGAAGACAAATAAATGGCTAATAAATATTGAATATATTACAAATTATAAATATAAATTTAATAAGTAAAAAAAATTGAATAAAATTAAAGCTTAATTAATTAAACATTTTGTACAGTCCACGTGATTTACCTGATTTGATTTATTCATATATGAGATGCATGACGGTGTGCCTCATTTCAAAACGATGCGTTCATGAAATTAGAAATCAACACACGACATAGTGGTGTTAAAGGGAGATCAGGAGTGTCAAATCAACGATTTAGTGACACGCATGTGTTGTCAAAATCAACAACCAAGCGTTAGTAAACTGAAAACTTTATGGTTACGAATTTATAAAAAGACAAGTAACGAAAGTCTAAAGTCGGGCGGGGCCGACTATATTATACCCTGCACCACTTTGTAGATCTAAATTTTCGATACCAATATCACATCCGTCAATTGTTTGGTGGTAATATATAAAGGTTTGTCGCAAATACATACATTTAAAATATCACTCGATTTGGACAAGAATTTGATAGACTTTAAAACCTATAGACTCAACATTTAAGTTGGCTAATGCACTAGGGTGGAAAAGAAAATTTTAGTAAAAAAACCAAGTAAGGAAAGTCTAAAAGTCGGCGCGGGCCGAAACTATATTATACCCTCGCACCACTTTGAGATCTAAATTTTCGATACCAATATCACATCGCGTCAAATGTGTGTGGTGTATAATATATAAAGTTGTCCGCAAATACATACATTTAAATATCACGTCGATTTGGACAGAAATTTGATAGACTTTTAACAAAAATCTATTGACTCAAAATTATAATTTGGTAATGCAATAGGGTGGAACACAATGTAAGTAAAAAAATATGGGAAATATTTAAATCTGAAGCAATTTTAAAAGGAAACTTCGCAAAGTTAATTTATGATTTTAATCGCTCGATATATATGTATTAGAATTTAGCGAAAATTAGAGTAATTTTACAAACTTTTGCGACTAAGCAGTGGCGATTTACAAGGAAAAATGTTGGAAATTTTTGACGCATTTTTGTTGAAATTCAGAAAAACATATAATATGGTAGCTAATATCTAATCTGAACACTGATTTACCGAATTTGGCACGCATAGCAACTAATGCTAATTCTCTTTCCCTGTTCAAAATTTCAAAAAATGCGGAGCAAAAAATTGGCCATCTGTGGTAATATGAGTGTAAATCGGCCGAAAAGCTATATATTGAGCATATATCTAAAATATGAAGCCGATTTCAACCCAAACTGTGCACGCATAGGCTACAATGCAATTCTAACTCCCTGTGCACAATTTCAACTAAATCGGAGCGAGGAGAGAATTTGGGTCGCTCTGTGGTCATATGAGTGTAAATCGGGAGAAAGCTATATAATGGGAGATATATGCTAAATCTGAAACCGATTTCAACCAAATTTGACAGGCATAAGCTACAATGCTAATTCTACTCCCATGTGCCAAAAAATTTTCAAACTAAATCGGAGCAAAAAAAAATTGGCACTCTGTGGTAATATGAGTGTAAATCGGGCCGAAAGCTATATATTGGAGCTATATCTAAATATGAAACCGATTCAACCAACTTGGCACGCATAGCTACAATGCTAATTCTAACTCCCTGTGGGCACAATTTCAACAAATCGGAGCAAAAAATTGGCCTCTGTGGTATATGAAGTGGGTAAATCGGCGAAAAGCTATATATGGGAGCTAATAATCTAAATCTCAACCAGATTTCAATAAAAATTTGCACGCAATAGCTAAAATGCTAATTCTACATACCTGGTGCAAAATTCAACTAAATCCGGATGTTAAAAATTGGCCTATGTGGTCATAATGAGTAAAAATCGGACGAAAAGATATAATATGGGAGCTATTAATCTAAATCTGAGCCGATTAGCTGATTTTTGCAAGTTTTTCGAGACTCATAAAATATTTGGAATGTCTGATCTTATAAGAAGCATCGGTTGATAAAACACGCCAAAATTAATGACCAGATCGGGGATAAATATATATAGGCAAGCTATACTAAATGCTGAACGCGATTTTTCCGCAAAATCAAATATCGATTGTTCCTTTCGTTCCACAAAAAAACGAGACCTATTTATGCCAGAATTTGGGCGGTACGATCGACGTTATAAACTGGCGACTGTACTTTGCGGCGACAAAAATACATGAAGCAGACAGAACCAGACGGACGGACAGTAGCAGACAGAAATCATTTAAAGTCGGAAGCAAATTTTAAGGAAACTTTCGGCAAAGTTTTATTTAGATTTATCGCTCGATATATAATGTATTAGAAGTTTTAGGAAAATAGAGTCATTTTTACAACTTTTCGAGTAAAGGCAGTGGCGATTTGACAAGGAAAATGTTGGTATTTTGACGCCATTTTTGTCGAAATCAGAAAAAAACATATATATGGGAGCTATTAATCTAAATCTGAAAGCGATTTCAATCAAATTTGGCAGGCACATGACTATATTACTATTGTAAAATCCTAAAGCAAATTTCAACCGCAATATTGGACCATAAACTCGGCTTCTGGGGCCATATAAGTCATATCGGGCGAAAATATATATGGAAGCTATATCTAAATCCTGAACCCGATTTCAATCTAAATTTGCACGCATAGCTAAATTCGCTAAATCTACTCCTGTGCAAAAAATTCACCAAATTGGGCCCAAAAGCTCTGGTTTATTAGGACCATATTAGTCCATAATCGGGCGGAAAGATATATATGGGAGCTATATCTAACTCTGAACGCGATTTCAATCCAAATTTTGCACACTTGACTATACTACTAATTGTAGTCCATAATGCAAAAATTTCAACCAAACTCGGCCAAAAAATCTGGCTTCTGGGCCATAATAAGTCCAATATCAGGGCGAGAAGATATATATAATTAATATATATATATATATATATATATTATTATATAATATATATATATATTATATAATATATATATATATATAATATAATATATATATATATATTATATATATATATATATATATATATATATATATATATATATATATATGGGAGCTATAAATAAATTGAACGGCGATTTTGGCTGATTTTTGCAAGATTTTCGAGATCAAATAAAATATTTTGGATGTACGGTATTTGAAGAAAATCGGTTGATAAGACACGCTAACTATGACGCACAATCGGGATAAATGATATATGGCAAGCTATAATTCCAAATCTGAACCTGATTTTCTTCAAAAACCATAGCGATTGTCTCTAGTCCCAAAGAAACCGGGCCCTCTGCCAAATTTGAGACGATCGGACCTTAAAATTGCGAGCTGTACTTTTGTGCACTAAAATTTACAGATATACAGACAGGACGGACGGATCAGACAGAGCAGAACAGACGGACATCGATAAATCGACGCAGAACATTAATTTCCTAAGAGGACCGATCGGTTATACTAAAAGATGGGTCAATGACACGTATTTCTTGGCGTTACATAGCACAATGCACAAAACTGTACCACAGTAGTGGTGAAGGTATAACAAGTATATACAGCATTAAGTTCGGCCGGGCCGAATCTTAAATACCCTCGCCACCGTTGAACAAATATTAGGGTTTCCTTTGAATTTCAGGAGGGGCTTGAGGACACTTCCCCGAAATAAATTTAAAAGATTTCAACCTATGAGATATATCCAGATTATGAATTTATAAGAACGCATTTTTGTTTGAAGTTTTAGACGAATGCATTAACAATCTCTTGTAAGTCGTTTCAAGAAAATTATAAAATAACGCCTGATTTGAAATCTTAAAATCTGAAAAGAGTAAAATCTGGAAATTTTTACAATTGAGTTTTTTGCAAAGGAATTTGCTATGATCAGGTGCGGCCTTCACACCTCAGAGTGAAGTCGGTCTATAATGGAGGCATTATCAAAATGGAGCCGATAAAAACTAATCCGATGACACGTTTTTTTTGTGAGCCTAAAAATACCAGAAATATTTACAATTTCAGCAAACAAGATAAAAACTACGGTTTCTAGAAACCAAAGGAGTTTAAATCGGGAGATCGTTCTTATGGGGGGCTATACTAAAATATGGACCGAATACTCAGCGCGTTTTCAGGCACACCTCTTTTATGACCGGAAAATGCCTCGCTAGATTTCCAATTTCCTCAGGCAAATAGGATAAAAACTTCGGAATCTAAGAAGCCCAAGAAGTAAAGTCGGGAGATCGGTCTATATGGGGGCTATAAAGCCAGAGAATATGGACCAGATACTCACCCATTTTCGGCAACATATCTTTATGGTCCTCAATACGCTCTAGATTTCCAATTTCAAGACAAATTGATAAACATACGGTTATATATATATATAGTCGGAAATCGATATTTCGATGTGTTACAAACGGAAATGATAAAGCTTATTATACACCCCGTCACCAATTCTATGGTGGTGGATATAAAAAAACCGCTACCGTGACTGCGAACCTAACAGTCGCCTTAGCACATGTGCACCAGGAGAAATAAAAAAGACAAGAGACGAAACTGTAAAGCGAAACTGCGTTAGTAGGGCAGTCTTAGAAAGGAAAATGTACTCTAATATCAATGCATTTTTGTCGGCGCTTCTCTCAAAATATGCATAAGTTTGTTGTCGGTGGTCAAACCAGTTTCAGTTCTCTGCCTGACTTTACGAAATGTAAAAATAAAATAGAGGCCATAATGTCGGATTTCACTTCTAAGGACAATAGAAAGGCAGGCGTGTGGATTGTCTGGAGTAAAAATTGCACGATTTTATCCCTTGTGGCACGTGTTGGTTATTGGTGTAAAATATCGAACAGAATTTCCAAAAATATTATGTTTATATATCCCGTTCAGAACGAAATTTTGTCGAAAAGAAATGATTACACGTGATCCGTGGTGGTCCCTGTGTTTAAAAAATATTACGGGTGATATATATTTAATTTTTAAATATTTACTTTGCGTTTAAAAAAAAAAATTATGAGACGTATACAACATTCGATATCTAAAAGCGGTCGAAGTTAGGTGAAGCATTAATATTTAGGTGTAAATATTATGGAGAGCCCAAAAATACGTAAGCGGAACACAATGAATGCCCGTGACGTAAAATTTACAATAAAATCTAAATGATAATATTCTTGCTTTAGATATCGAAATGTTGTATACGTCTCATAATTTTTTTTAAACGCAAAGTAAATGAATTAAAAATTAAATATATACACCCGTATATTTTTTAAAACACACACCAAACCACTGGATCACGGTGTAATCATTTCTTTCGACAATAATTTCGTCTGAACGGATTATTATAACATAATAATTGGAAATTCTGTCGATATTTACACCAATAACAACACGTGCACAAGGATAAAACGTAGCAATTTTACTCCAGACAAATGCCACAGCGTGCCTTCTATGTTCCTTAAGAAGTGAAATCCGACATTATTGGCCGCTATTTTATTTTATCATTTCGTAAAGTCAGCAGAGAACTGAAGCTGGTTGACACACGACACAAAAACTTAGTGAATATTTGAGAGAAGCGCCCGACGAAAAAATGCATGATATTAGAGACATTTTCCTCAGACTGGCCAGCCTAGCTAACGCAGTTTCGCTTTTACAGTTTTCGTCCTCTGCTTTTTATGTCTCTCTGGTGCACTTGGCTAAGGCGAACTGTTTAGGTTCGAGTCCACGGTAGCGTTTTTTATATCCACCACCATAAGAATGGTGACGGGGGTTAATAAGTTATCATTCGCGCTTTGTAAGCACATCGAAATATCGATTTGCCGAACTATATAATAGGATATAAACCGTAGTTTTATTATCCAATTTTGTCTTTTGAATGGAAAATGCTAAGAGGTATTTGAGGACCAATAAAGAGATGTGGCCGAAAATGGTGAGTATGCGTCCAGTATTCCTGGTATAAGCCCCCATATAGACCGATCTCCCGACTTTACTCTTGGCTTCTAGATTCCGAAGTTTTTTTATCCTATTTGCCTGAAATTGGAAATCTAGAGGCAAATTTTTCCGGTCATAAAGAGGTGTGCCGAAAACGTGAGGTATCGGTCCATATTTTAGTATAGGCCCGCCCAATAAGAAGCGATGGCTCCCGATTTAACTCCTTTGTTTCTAAGAAACCGTAGTTTTTTATCTGATTTGCCTGAAATTGTAAATATTCTGGTATTTTAGCTCAGCAAAACGTGTATCGGATTAAGTTTTTTATCGGTCCATTTGATAATGCCTCCATATAGACCGGACTTATCACTTCTTGGAAAGGGTGTAGAAGGCGCACTGATCATGCAAAATTGCTTGAACTCAATGTAAAATTTCCAGATTTTAGCTTCTTCAGATTTAAGATTTCAAATACAAAGGCGTTTATTTTATAATTTTTCTTGAACACTTAACAAGAGAATGTTAATGTATTCGTCTAAAACTCAAACAAAAAAATGAGTTCTTATAAAATTCATAATCTGAATAAATAGTCCCCGCCCCTCATAGGTGAAAAATCTTTAAATTTATCTTCGGGAAGTGTCCTTCAAGCCGCTCCTGAAATTTCAAAGGAAACCCTATATATTGGTTCAACGGTGGAGGGTATTTAAGATTCGCCGCGGCCGAACTTAAAGTGCTGTATATACTTGTTATACCTTCACCACTAGCTGAAGGTACAGTTTTGTGCATTTGTATGTAACGCCAAAGAAAATAGTGGTCATAGACCATCTTTTAGTATACCGATCGGCTTAGAATTAATTTCTGCGTCGATTTAGCGATGTCCGTTCTGTCCTGTCTGTCTGTGCCGTCCGTCTGTCTGTATATGTAATTTTGGTGCACAAAAGTAGCAGCTCGTCAATTTAAGTCCGATCGTCCTCAAAATTTGGCAGAGGGCCGTTTCTGGGACAGAGACAATCGCTATTGGTTTTGGAAAAAAATCGGATTCAATTTTGGATATAGCTGCCAAATATATATTTATCCCCGATGTGGTCATAGTTAGCGTGTTTATTCAAAACGATTTTCTTCAAAATACCTGTACATCCAAAATTATTTTATGAATCTCGAAAATCTTGCAAAAATTATCAGCCAAATCCGTTTCAGAATTATTTATAGCTCCCAATATATATTATATATATATATATACTATTATATATATATAATGATATATTATATATATACTATATATATATATATATATATATATAATATATATATATAATATATATATATATAATATATATATATATATATATATATAATATATATATATATATCTTTCGGCACGATATGGACTTATATGGCCCCAGAAGCCAGAATTTTTGGCCGAGTTGTTGAAATTTTGCATTAGGAATACAATTAGTAGTATAGTCAAGTGTGGCAAAATTTGATTGAAATCGGGTTTCAGAGTTAGATATAGCTCCCATATATAATCTTTCGCCGATATGGACTAATATTGGTGCCTAAAAACCAAGAGCTTTGCGCCATTGGTTGAAATTTGCCACAGAGTAGAATTTGGCAATTTAGGCTATGCGTGGCAAATTTGATTGAAATCTGTTCAGATTTAGTATAGCTTTCCATATATATTTTCCGCCCGATAGACTTATATGGCCCGCAGAAGCCAAGAGTTTTGGCCCAAATTTGGTTGAAATTTGCAATTAGGAGTACAATAGTAAATATAGTCATGGTGTGGCCAAAATTTGATTGAAATCGGTTCAAAGATTTAGATATAGGCTCCCAATATATATGTTTTTCTGAATTTCGACAAAAATGGTCAAATACCAACATTTTCCTTGTCAAATCAGCCACTGTTACTCGAAAAGTTGTAAAAAATGAGTCTCTAATTTTCTCGCTAAACTCTAATCAATTATATATCGAGCGATAAAATCATAATAAACTTTTTTGGCGAAGTTTCCTTAATTGCTTCGATTTAAAAATGTTTCTGTCTGTCTGTCTCGTCGTCTGTCTGTTGTTCATGGTATTTTTGGTGGCGCAAAGAGCAGGTCCGCAGTTTAAGTCCGATCGTCCGCAAATTTGGCATAAGGTCGTTTTTTGGGAACGAAGACAATCGATAATTGATTTTGGAAAAAATCGGTTCAGATATTAGATATAGCTGGCTATATATATTTATGCCCCGATCTGGTCATAAATTGGCGTGTTTTATCAACGCGGATGTTCTTTAAGATCAGTACATCCAAATATTTTATGAGTCTCGAAAAACTGCAAAATATCAGCTAAATCGGTTCAGATTTAGATATAGCTGCCCATATATATCTATTCGTCCGATTTATACTCTATGACCACATAGGCCATTTTAACTCCGATTTTAGTTGAAATTTGCACAGGTAGTAGAATTAGCATTTTTATGTCTATGCGTGCCAAATTTTATTGAATCGTTGAGATTTAGATATAGCTTCCCATATATATGAGCTTTCGCCCGATTACACTCATATGACCACAGAGGCCAATTTTTTTGCTCCGATTTATTGAAATTGTCACAGAGGAGTAGAATTAGCAAATTGTAGCTATGTGCCAAGAGTTTGGTGAATCGGTTCAATATTTAGATATAGCTCCAATATATAGCTTTCGGCCGATTTACACTCATATTACCAACAGAGCCAATTTTATTGCTCGATTTAGTATGAAATTTTGCACAGGGAGTAGAATTATTCATTGTAGCTAATGCCTGTCAAATTGGTTGAAATCGGTTCAGAATTTAGAATATATCTCCCATATATAGCTTCTCCGAATTTACACTATATGACCACAGAGGACAATTTTTGCTCCGAATTTAGTTGAAATTGTGGCACAGGGAGTAGAATTAGCATTGTAGCTATGCAAGTGCCAAAGTTTGGTTGAAATCGGTTCAATAATTTAGATTATAGCTCCAATATATAGCTTTTCGCGATTTTACACTCATATTACCAACGAGGCCAATTTTTTGCTCCGATTTTGTTGAAATTTTGAACAGGGAGTAGAATTAGCATTGTTGCTATGCGTGCCAAATTCGGTTGAAATCGGTTCAGGAATTTAGATATAGCTACCATATATATGTTTTTCTGATTTCAACAAAAATGGTCAAAATTCCAACATTTTCCTTGTAAAATCGCCACTGCTTAGTCGAAAAGTTGTTAAAAATTACTCTAATTTTCCTAAACTTCTAATACATATATATCGAGGCGATAAATCAATAAATTAACTTTTGCGAAAGTTTCCTTAAAATTGCTTCATATTTAAATATTCCCATATTTTTTTACTAACATTGTGTTCCACCCTATGCTTACCCAAATTAATTTTGAGTCAAATAGATTTTGTAAAAGTCTATCAATTCTGTCCAATCGAGTGTATTAAATGTATGTATTTGGGACATAACCTTTATATATAACCCAACACATTTGACGATGTGATATGGTATGCGAAAATTTTAGATCAGCAAGTGGTGGCAGGGTATAATATAGTCGGCCCGCCCGACTTTAGAAGCTTTCCCTACTTGTTTTTTACTAAAAATTTTTTGTTCCACCCTAAGTGCATTTAGCCAACTTAAATGTGAGTCGATAGGTTTTTGTAAAAGTCTATCAATTCTGTCCAAAATCGAGTGATATTTAAATGTATGTATTTGGAGAAAAAAAGAAAAAAAAAAAAAAAAAAAAAAGAAAAAAACAAAAGAAAAAAAAAAAAAAAAAAAAAAAGACCTTTATATATACACCCAACACATTGAGCGGATGTGATATTGGTATCGAAAATTAGATCTATCAAAGTGGTGCCGAGGGTAATAATTATAGTCGGCCCCGCCGACTTTAGACTTTCGTTAGGCTTGTCCTTTTATAGTCTTTTTATAAATTCGTAACCATAAAGTTTTCAGTTACGAACGCTGGTTGTTGTTTTGACAACACATGGTGTCACTAAATCGTTGATTGACACTCCCTGATCTCCCTTTAACACCACATGTGTGTTGATTCTAATTTCATGAACGCATCGTTTTGAAATGAGCACACCGTTCATGATTCATATATGAATAAATCAAATCAGGTAAAATCACGTGGACTGTACAAAATGTTTAAATAATTAAGCTTTAATTTTAATTCAATTTTTTTACTTTATTAAATTATATTTTAATTTGTAATATATTAAATATTTATTACGATTTATTTGTCTCACTTCAACTTATCTTTGAATTATTCTCATCTTACAAAAATTCACTTTTTTCTTTTTGATCCATCACTTCAACCTGGTAAACAACATTAACAGGATCTTTGAAAATATTACTGGTTTTACTCTGAATATGAAATATGTCTTTGTTCTATTTCTTTTGCTTTTCTTTCACTTGGCATTCCATATGCAAACAGTTCACTTTCAGAAGACCACGCCAGGTGTAATGTAGAAATATTGTAGAAATCGATTCGATTGCAGTGTCCTCCATATACAATTTTTTAATTTCCATTTAAGAAACAATTTGCAAAGTTTTAGTTTTCTTCCAGAAATAAATAACTATAATCTTTATTTTAATCTTTATTATTTAAACCATCACATAATTAAATTTAAATGTTGTGTAATCAGTGTGTGTATACAGATATGCAAGTGTCAGTGGTTTGCACTTTTTAAGATTGAATCACCTTCAGTTTCCAGTTATTTCGGTTTTTCTTTCGGATAATTTATTTTATTTTATTTATTAAGTACTCAAACATTTTGTAGTATCTGCATCAAAGAGATAACATTTATTTTCTATCATTATTTCTTTGCTCAATAACCTTTACGTTTTGTTAGATAGTTACTTGAGAAAATAATCTCTAAAAATTGGGGTATTTATGGGGTAAAGAAGGAAAATAGTCGGTATGGTGTCCTTATAATTCCATTATTTTAAAGTGTATGAGAGTAATGCTATAGTGACGATGATGATGATGATGATGACGATAGTAAGAAGTTGAATAAACATAACATGTGAATGGACAATAATGGATGCATATGCCTTTGGTCTTCTGATATATGAATTTCTTGTTGGCAATTGTATTAGAACGTATTTGTGTGCATTTTTGATAATAAAATCAAAAACGAAAAAGATTTGTATACAATTATATATTCTTTGAGATAATAATACTTAAATTTATTCAATCATTGATATTGAGTCCTTAGTGACCTCAATGTTCATACAGCCATTTGCAAGAGGATTACAATTGCATTTTTGTAATTGTCCGTACTTTATGCGTAGTATATTGGTCTATTATTTCATTCAATATTTACACTTTGTTCAATCGGCAATATGTGAAATATTTGTGAATTGTTTAATCAAATCAGCTTAAGAGTAAATTGAATTGCAAATATAAAGAAATGAGAATTTTCGTATTGATAAGGTAAACTAAAACAAATGAAATTATTTAAGCAAAAAATTTAGAGTTTTCGGTAAATTTAACTAATTGTATGGATCTTAGTGAGCCACCGTGGTGCAATGGTTAGCATGCCCGCCTTGCATACACAAGGTCGTGGGTTCGATTCCTGCTTCGACCGAACACC
>PGFW01030925.1:5007-19640 GCA_003123925.1 Haematobia irritans | reverse complement strand
AAATAAAAAAATCGAGAGTGTTTTATTATTTTAGTTTTTTAACTTATTAGAGCGTGAGGGGCCTGGGAGGTAATAGACCGGGCAATTTTTGGCATGGTTGTTAGAAGACAAATAGAACTAACACCGACGTAGCCAAATTTCAACCAGATATCGGATGAATTTTGCTCATCATTGAGGCTCCGAGGTCAAGATCTGAGGGATCGGTTTATATGGGGGGCTGATATCATAATTAAGGACCGATGTGGACCAATTTTGCATGGTTGTTAGAGACCCATATACTAACACCAATGTACGGATAAATTTCAGCCGAAATCGAATGAAATTTGGCTTTTCTCTTCAGAGGCTACCGCAAGCCAAATCGGGGGATCGCTTTATAGGGGGCTATATGATAATTAATAGCACGCACTGTGGACGCGATCACCCAAAATTTGGCCCTACGAGGCGCTCTAAAGAGAGAAGCAAATCTCGATTCCGAATCCGGCTGAATTTGGTACATGGTGACAAGGCAATAATAGATCCTCTAACAATCATGCAAAAGTTGGTCCACATCGTCCATAATTATAATATAAGCCCCCATCCAGTTAGCGGTAGCTAGACAAGTTTTGCGCTAGGGGGGGCGGGGGGGGGCTGATAGCCCCCCTAAGCTAAACTTTATATAGACCGAAGCTTATAGGTTCAACTAAATGTTTTATTTCATAAAATTGAAATAGACATAAAATTAACTCGAACAATCAATTTTAATAATAAAGCAACTAAGACGCACGGGAAAGTGGTGCAAATTGACCGCACATGAACGGACTGACGACTATCACAGAGAACTTGTAACTATGTGGATCGTCAGTTAGTTCACAATTTATTCAGATAATTAAGATGAAATATAAAATTATCAGAAGATAACCGTTTTGTTCGACATAAATTTATTTTTATTTTTTTTTTTTTTCATTTGCGGGTTCGATTTGGAGCCCAAAATTGAAAGAGAATTTCTAAGAGTTTGCCGAGAACCTGATTTCCTGAGGACACTGTTTATAGGTTGCTCCTGCTAAAAAAATTGCGCCCGAGAGTGTCCTATTGGGGATGAAGTCCAAGACACGCGTCTAAAATTGTAAGTTTACTACCGTCAATGACAACCATGTTAAGAGTAGGCGGTCCCTATTATATAACGTTTTCCGATCAGAACTCTGGGACTTGGTCATACGAACAACCAGGGACTCAGTCCTGTACCAGTTCGCTTGTGGTTGATTCCATTTCCCGTAGGGTTAGTTCCACACTGTTTTGCACCAGCAAGAAAATTGGAAGTTCTAAAGGCACAGGCTTTAATTGAAAAGCACTTCCAAAAATGTCCTCACAAAGAAGATAACTATTTAAAACTACATCAGGAAGTTTTGTTATCTTCATTTTTTATATATTGAGTGATGCGTTGATTTTTTGTTTGTTCGTTTTTTCAAAGATAGAAAAAACGAGTAGTAAGAATAAATAAAATGGTACAAATGAATTATTCAAATTTGTCACAAAATGGCTAAGTCATTATAGAAAAATCGAATAATATTTGAAAATACCGTCAAAACAAAAGCGTGTAGAATGCATTAAAAATGCATAGCGGTAAAGAATATAGGAAAAATTATTTAGTGTTGGGAAAATATATCACAAAATTTTTAATTCAACATTCAAAACACTGAATTCAGATCAACACCTTAAGAAGTGATCGCAAATTCATTGCAGACGGTGTTGTGAAACGGTGAACATTTCAGTTCTACTAGACAAGTTCATTATTACATTCATGATGCTCGGCTATCTCCGCCGGATTTTGTACCAACTCCAGACACGCAAAAAGAAACATTTCTAACTTCTTTTGTGCGAGACGGGCTTTTTTGTGCAGGCATGTAAATTAAGAATAATAAATTTATGAAGAAGAATAGTTTTAATATCCAAGTTACTATTTTACTTATTCAAAGCTAAACTCATAAAGTTCAACACGAGGCTTTTATTTCAATATAATATCAAGACTTTACCACAACCCAAAGGTAATTCGATTGTGCATGAAAGAGTCTTTAGTGGAAACTGGGTTGTGCGTTGTACAGTATAAAATAGGTTTTCAAATTCTGGGGGGGGCTAAAAAATTTTTCTGGGGGGTCTAAGCCCCTCCCCAGGAGGCTTCCTAACGCTTATGGCTAGCCGGATTTTGCTTGCGGAGCCTTCTAAGAGAAGGGCAAATTCATCCGATTGCGTGCCTGAAAGTTTCGTAGCACTGGTTAAGTATAGAGATCTAAATGACCAATGCAAATAATTGTACCACATCGGTCCCATAATTATTCATAGACCCGATATAAACCGACCCCAGATTTGGGCCATACGAGCCCTCTAAGAGAAAGCAAATTTCAATCCGATCCGGCTGAGAATTTCGTAATGTGTAACGTAATAATGGTATCTAATGACCATTGCAAAAATTGGTCCACGATCGGTCCATAAATTATATAGTAGCCCCATATTAATACCGAATCCCCCGATTTTGGATTGCGGAGGCCTCTAAAAGAGAAGCAAGATTTCATTAGCCGATCCGGCTGAACTTTGGTACGTGGTGATTAGTTTAATGGTCTCTAATAACCATGCAAAAATTTGGTATACACATCGTCCATAATTAGTATATAAGCCCCATCGGATAGAACGAATCCCGCAAATTTTGACTTCCGGAAACTCTTGGAAGACCAAAAATTCAGCTGAATTCAGTTGAAATTGGTACGTGGTGTTTACTATAGGCACTCAAAACACCAGTCGCAGCCCGAATGTAAAGATTTAGTCGAAATCGGCGCCATAATTAATATAGCCCACAATAAACCGGATCCCCAGATTATTGGCTTGGCGGAGCCCTCTAAGAGAAGCAAATTTCATCCTGATTCGGTTGAGATTTAGGTAGGCGTGAGTGTTAGTATATGGTATCCAACACCATGCAGGAAATTGGTTAATGATTCAGTCCATAATTATAATAGACCCCCGATATATAAGACCGATCCCGGAGATTTGGTTGTTTTGGAGGGCCGCCTTGGAGGAGCAAAATTTCATCCCGAGTCAATTGAAATTGGTGGCTACACCCTTTGTTCTAGTAATGGTATATGGGCCGTTAAACAACCATGCCTAGACTAGGGGTCCATAGATCGGTCTATAGATATATATGCGCCTGCTGATAAATCGATCCCCAATCACACAAACAATTGGTCCATGATCATGTTCAATAAATTGTAGCCCCCCACTTATAAGCGACACCCATATTTCAATTCTGACTCTCCTACGCGTATCGTGCAAGAAAGTCCGATATGCGAATTCGTAATTACTTGTTAGACATTACCTAATAACATACATTACTTTTTGTCTAAATATATAACACGTATGTATAAATCTCACAATTTAGAAAACGATGTTAAAGTGTTTAATGTTAAGCGATACCTTGGCATCGGTAAGTTAACAGAGCGCAAGTAATTATCGAATTGTGGATGACAGTCTTTCGTAGAAGTGTTCATAACCAATCCAATGGTGAAGGGTACATAAGATTTTGGCCTGGCCGAACTTACGGCCGTAATATACTTGTGTTTCCAATTTAATTCTCAATAATAAAATTTAAAATTCTTGATAATTTGCAAAGTCCCACATTCGGCGAAGGTGAATATTTTTGATTTTATTTTTATATTGTTCGACATTTGTAATTGTTCTATTGGCTTGTTTTTGCGAGACATTTAAGTTTGTCCAAAAAGATTAAACATTACTAACTTAAATACACTTCTGGGCCTCACACTAAAACCAAAGATACTCTACCCACCTTTAAGGATAAAAAATGACTGAAGACATATATCTCCCAACTATCATCGACTCGAAATTAATCGAATAGCGACAATATATTGGGACTTATTTGCATATACTGATATGCTTTATTGAAGAATCGCCAAATCCTTTGATTATATCTCATTCTAATTAATCCATTAACTGCTGAGGCAATTCTCTTAATGGCTTATCGTTCGTAACATCTCGAAATCGGTTTATTTGTTTTACTACCTTATCAACTTATATTCCCTCATTATTTTTCCATACTTACAGATACAAAGGCCCTATAAAATCCAAATCTAAAAATCTACATTCATCCAAATATGTGCAGACGACAAGGTCCTTAAAGAATCCTGTGAATGTATTAAAGGGTACACAAACAACAGCGAAGGAGACTAATAAACTTCAACCACAAATGAGAGCTTTGTATGGAGATAAAATTGAAATAGTAATGTAACGAATAAACAAATAAAAATTTAATTAAAGTAAATGAAAACATGCAAAACTGTTTAATAGTGAAATAATATCATGGTCCAAATTACCCTACAAAGACAAAAAAACTTCCCTACTTTCCCCAACATTTCCAAATTTTCTATAGAAATAAAATTTTGAGAAAATTTTCTTTAGAAATTTTGTGAAATTTTGAGAAATTTTTCTATAGAAATTTTGTCAAAAAATTTTCTATAGAAATAAAATTTGAAGAATTTCTACAGAAATAAAATTTTCGACAAAATTGTTCTATAGAAATACAATTTTTGACAAAATTTTCTATCGTAAATTAAATTTTTTTACAAAAAATTTTCTATAAATAAATTTCGAGAAAATCATTTATAAAATTTGAGAAAAACATTAAATTTTGAAAATTTTCTATAGAAATACAATTTTTGACAAAATATGCTATGAAATGAAATTTTCTATAGTAATAAAATTTTGAAGAAAATTTTTCTGTTAAGAAATAAAAAATTTTGAGAAAATTTTCTATAGAAATAAAAATTTTGACAAAATATTTATGAATGAAATTTCTGTAGAAATAAAATTTTGAAGAAAATTTTCTATATAGAAATTTTGAGGAAAATTTTCTATAAGAAATTATTTGTAAAATTTTGAGAACATTTTCTATATTAATAAAATTTTTGACAAAAATTTTCAACAGAAAATAAAATTTTTGACAAAAAATTTTCAATTAAAGAAACAAAATTTTGACAAAATTTTCTATAAGAAACAAAATTTTGACAAAATTTTCTATATAAATAAATGTTGACAAAATTTTCTATATAAATAAAATTTTGACAAAATTTTCTATAGAAATAAAATTTTGACAAAATTTTCTATAGAAATAAAATTTTATTTGTTGTTCTGATCTCAGCTTAAAAACCATTGCGTTTACTTAACTACGAGAGTAGCTTAACCAACAGAGGAAAAGAATGTTTGTCAAATTTATTTGGACAATGCCCTATAGACTGCAAGATGGTTGGATGGACGCACGTTTCGGAATTACCACATTCCTCATCAGCTTCCTCTTCTTGCAGTAAAACTATCAATCAATTATCAGAACAAATTCTGGTAGTTCACCAAACCCAAAGTGAACCACATTTTAATCAAATGTTTACAAAATTTTCTATAGAAATACAATTTTGACATTTTCTATAGAAAATAAAATTTTAACAAAAATTTTCTATATAAAATAAATTTTGACAAAATTTTCTAATAGAAATAAATTTTAACAAAAATCTATATATATAAAATTCAAATCTATGTTTTGTTTATTTGTTTGTTTTGTATGTTCCGAGTTGGCTCCGAAACGGGCTGAAACCGATTTACTTGAAAACTTTCAGAGATCGTAGAGGGCCACCACCACATAGGGGGTGATATATTAACTTTGTTCATTTCCGTTTTGTAAACACATCGAAATATTGCTCTAAAGGACCCCATAAAGTATATATATTTCTTTGGGTCGTGGTGAAATTCTTTGAGTCGATCTGAGCATGTCCGTCCGGGTCCGTCCCGTCTTTTCCGTCCCTCCGGTCCGTCTGTTGGAAATCAACGCTAACTTTCCGAACGAAACGAGCTATCCGACTTGAAAACTTGGCACAAGTGGTTGTTTATTGATGTAGGTCGGATGGTATTGCAAATGGGCCATATCGGTCCACTTTTTACGTATAAGCCCCCATATAAACGGACCCCAAAATTTGGCTTGCGAGGCCTCTAAGAGAAGCAAATTTCATCCGATCCGGCTGAAATTTTGGGTACATGGTTGTTTAGTATATGGTCCCTACAAACCATGGCAAAAAATTGGTCCACATCGGTCTATTAATTATATATAGCCCCCATATAAACCGATACCCCCGATTTTGGCTTGCGAGGCCTCTAAGAGAAGCAAATTTCATCTGATACGGCTGAAATTTGGTACATGGTGGTTAGTATATGGTCTCTAACAACCATGCAAAAATTGGTCCACATCGGTCCATAATTATATGTATAGCCCCCATATAAAAACCGATCCCCCGATTTGGCTTGCGAGGGCCCTCTAAGAGAAGCAAAATTTCATCCGAATCCGGGCTGAAAATTGTGGTAACGTGATGTTAGTATATGGTACTCTAACAAACATGCAAAAATTGGTCCACATCGGTTCATAATTATAATATAGCCCCCATATTAAAATCCGTTCACCAGATTGACCTTCGGAACCTTCTTGGAAGACCAAAAATTCATCTGATTCAGTTTAAATTTTGGGTACGGTGGTGTTAATATATTGGCCTCAAACTCCCATGCAAAAATTTGTCGATATCGCGTCCATAATTATATATAGGCCCCAATATAAAACGATTCCCCAAGATTTTGACCGCTCCAGAGGCCCCTTTGGAAAGAGAAAAAATTCTTCCCATTTCGGTTGGAATTTGGTAACGGTGATGTTAGTAATTATGGGTAATCCTAACAACCATGCAGGAATTGGTTTCCTATCAGTCCATAATTATATATAAGGCTTTCTATATAAACCCGATCCCCAGATTTGACCTCCGGTTGCCTTTTGGGGAAGGCAAAATTTTAATCCGATTCTGCTTGAAGTTTGGTACGGTGGTGGTAAGTATATGAATATTTAACAAACCAATGCCAAAAGTGGTCCATAATCAGTCCATAATCGTAACCTAGCCCCATATAAAAAACCGATCCGAGATTTGGTTTTTGGAACCTCTTGGAGGAAGCAAAATTTCATCCGAGTCAGTTTGGAAATTTTTTACAATTGTGCTAGTAAATGGTCGTTTAACAAACCATGCCTAACTAGGTCCATATTTCAGTCTATATTTATATTATGGCCCTCAGATTAAAATCGATCCCCAATCACACAACAAAAATTGGTCCCATATCAAAGTTCATAATTTGTATATAAGCTTCCCATAATAAACGACCCCCCATATTTCAATTCTGGCTCTCTACGTACAAAAAGTCCATATCGATTCCGCTAAATTATTTTGTAGACTTAGCTATACATAACTTTTTTTGTTCTAATATATTACCAATGTATTATAGACTAAATCACAGTTTTAGAAAACCGATGTTTAAGAAGTTTTAAGATACCACAACCCAAGTAATTGCGATTGTGGATGAACAGTCTTTCGCTGAAAGTTTCTACGCATCCATGGTGGTGTGGGTACATAATATTCGGATTGGCCGAACTTGCGCCGTATATACTTGTTTTTTAATAAAAAATAAAAGGGCATAGGGAGACATCCGCCTTCTCTTAAGTACATACAGAGAAACAATTAAACTTTTGCCGAGATTACTTTGAAAGTTATAGAGGACTGGGAGAGCTTACTGAGTATTAATAGTTGATACCTGATTTTGTGATTATTTGGACGGAAGAGAAGGCCGCCCTTTTAGGATATAATTTTGCCTTGACATTTTTCTGGGCACGTTTTACAAAGATAACCGCTACATCACTTTTCGATAATAATCGGGGAGGAGGTCCTCCTCTTAACACTGCAAACAATAAAACAACAATTCTTAAGTTTTCTTGAAATTTACATAGGCAGTGGGGGAAGGTTATGAACGAAGAGGTAACCTTCCTTGCCCCACACTTGAATGAAAGTTTCAAGAATTTTCAGAGAAGGTTAGGGGTGCTATTCACTACGGTGTTTGTCGATATTGTATCGGGGAAAGTGACGTCCCTTTAAAATAATAGAGCAAAATTTAAACATCGCCGATCTACTTGAAATTTACAGGGACGTGGGAGGAGGTGATTAAATTTATATATGATTTTTAAATTAGTATATGATTTTTCGATATCTGGTTGGGGAAGGGGAAAATTGAAATAAACTTTGTCGATTTACTTCGATAGAATTTGTAGGGACCATTGAGTAGTTGTGAAATTAATATAGGGTACGTGATAGTCCGATATTAGGTCGGAATGGAGCGAAGGTGGGGGAAGGGTTCCCTTTTGTCCGTTTTTTTTTTTTTTTTTTTCTTAAATATGAAAGTAGAGGGTTGTCCGTAAATGGGGAAACTCGGTTACATAATTTTATGATTTTTGCACAGGCTTCTGCCAGACTTCTTTTTAGTAAATAACTTAAATTTACATGAAATTGGCAGCCAACGTAGAGGGTGCATCATTTTAGCAAATGTTAAAGTGGTAAAATTTTGTACTACTTTTGCTTTTTCCGATTTATTGGATGGGAAACACAGTAAATTCTTTGTATGTTATTATAATATATAGTGCTTTAATTGTCAGATATATGTTGAGGAGAAGGATACCTTTCCTTGACAAACCACACTTAAAATTCGCAAGAAATATAGAAGAAGGTACACCCTCTCCCGCCGTATTTGTACCTATAAACGAAAAATCAAGTAGTCCGATTTGTTTAAAAGAATTCAAATCTTTTCGAATTTGTTTTCAGCACGAAGGATATAGTTGACTAAGTTAACGCAAAATATTTCTCCAAATACGCTTCGGAAGGCGCAGCGAAGCGGGCCGGGTTACGCTAGTTTTCTATAAAAATAAAATTTTAACAAAATTTTCTATAGAAATAAAATTTTGAGAAAATTGTCTATAGCAAATAAAAATTTTGACAAATTTTTTTCTGTAGAAATAAAATTTTGAAAAAATTTTCTATAGAAATAAAATGTTGAGAAAATTGAACTATAAAAATAAAATTTTGACAAAATTTTCTTAGAAATAAAATTTTGAGAAAATTGTCTATAGAAATAAAATTTTGACAAAATTTTCTATAGAAATAAAATTTTGAAAAAATTTTCTATAGAAATAAAATTTGGACAAAATTTTCTTATAAAAAATAAATTTTGAAAAACATTTTCCTATAGAAATGAAATTTTTGAACAAAATTTCCTATAGAAATAAAATTTTGACAAATTTTTTTATAGAAATAAAATTTTCACAAATTGTGTTGAGTAAAACAGTCCTTACGATTTGTGCCCCTACGTCCCTAAACATACAAGACGCTAAATATTAGAAACAAACTTACATGTAGGGAATTTCCCCTACTACTGGCAACACTGGTGTCCAGCTATGAGAGGTAAGTTTTAGTCCACATTTGAGAAGTCCCCAAATTTGAGAGGTTTAACTGTATATAAAAAAATTGAGTTAGAATGTTTGTAACATGATATTGTATTGTGTATCTTTATAGTGTATTAAGGAAATTTTTACATAAAATAACAGGAAATTCTCAACCCATACGTAGGTTTGCCAAAACAGGTTTATTGCCTTAAGTCTTTTGTTTTTTCCCCACAACTAGAACATGATGGAAATGGACACTAAATTTTATTCACAATACTACCGTTGTTGTAAACTATAATACCTACTAATAAGACTCTGGTGGCATTTTATAGCATTATTAAAATTATATAAAAGAAAAAGTCGTAACACTAAAACTACTGTTCATAGAGTTAACCATAAAAAAATATTTCGAAATAATCGAGTTTGTGTTAACCAGAAATTGAGAGACTCAATAAAGATGCCATAGAAAGCGAAACCAGGCGCTACTTTAAGATGGACAAACTACGCCAAATAGCTACCAATGGACAAATTGGACTCCATAAGTCGCCAAAGAAAGTGAAACAGCGGGCACTTTAAGGTGGAGAGCACATCCCTAAGTCAAATTCGTAGCTTTAGCGGCTGCTGTCGTTACCACATTTATGGAATTAGTAATAGCAACCTTAAGGCGTGGAGACTCGCTTGAAGCTTTCCCTGACATCCAAATTATTGTTTTCGCATTTGCCGCACTATTCCCCAGTGTCATGTGGTAACTATCTGTAATCTTCAGCAATACTACAAAAAGGAACAAAACGAAAATTACCGGTAAAATTACTTGGGAAGCTAGATGGAGTTGTCACACAGGCTATACGTATTTAAATCTACACTTGAAAAATAATTTTGTCGGGACGACCCAAAGGATGTTTTGTCTCATAAACTACGATAGCGAATTTGTGCTTAGGCATAGAAGCACATTTCACTGCTTCACAAAATTTTTTCCTTGTCCAGAAGTCGATAAACCTTCAATGAATAGTTAAGTAATTCAACTTAAAAATGGATACCTTTATATGAAAGAAAATTTTGTTTGACTAAAGTCAACTTGAAATCGTTGAAGTTATATTTCATAACTTGATTTGTCCAACTTAAACAGTCTTATTTATTTATCATTAGCATTATGGCTACATGTTGTTTAAATACCTGATTTTATTTTATTTTAATCCAAAGATGATAAAACCCACGGAAATGGTATGACATTGTTGGATTTCTTTTTCCAAATCTCATAAGTAATTAATCAATCGTTCACCAATGTGGATGGGTTAAACAGAGAAATGTCATTGTAAATATCATTGTGAAAATAAAAGAAACATTAGGGTGATTTGTTTAAAAGGAATATATCCTTTACATATGAGGTGACAATCTTCTTATCGAAAAATAATTTAGGATTATGCTAAATCCCATCATTGTGTTTTCTTTATTAATTATCAATACAACATTTTAATAGCTTTTAATGGTATTAATACTACACTCTTATGTTTCCAAATACGAATAGGCGTTGAATACACATACTCATAATCACTCGTCGTTGTCAGTTATAGATTAGATTCGAAACCATCAGAGAATATTGCTAGGTTACATGAGGTACATGGCCGATGCCTGGGAGAACTTTAAGCCTCACCTATGAGTTGATGATGCCGAAGAGGCGTTAAGGTTACTGTCTGTGGAAAATATAGAGTTTTCCAGAGTGAATTTTGGTCTCCGTGGTCAAAGAATTTAATACAGTGGCACACTTGACGAGGCTATCAATTGTACTCTTTGTGTAAATTTGAAGCAAATCAAGGTGCAATCAGACCTTGAGGACAGTTAAGTGCATATGCGAGCGAACGATATATATGAAGAGCTATATCCAAATCTGAACCGATTTCATTTAAAATCAATAAGGTTCTATTCTGACTTGTGACAAGTCGAGTGCACTAAAACTGCGGCCTAGAATTTTATTACAACGTGTTTCACACGAGAGAAGGACGGACGGGACGTAGACAGACTGAGTATGCCAGATCGACTCAGGAGCACGGTTGCCACTCGAGCCAAAAATAATCTACTAAAATGTGAAGGAAATTTAAACTCAACAAAAAATTTATTATTGCAATTTTTATTTTATAGAGTAGAAACTTTGTCAAATTTTTAATTTTATAGAAATCACAGTCTATATTGTTATGTTCTTTTTTTGCACAAAATATTGATCGTTTTACAGAACAATGTTTTCTAAAATTTGTAGTTTTTATAGAGTTTGTGTTAATTTTATTGTTCATTAGAAAATTGTATCAAAATTGTATTTTATACCCACCACCATAGAAATGGAGACGTGGCCATAATAAGATTTTGCATCCGTTTGTATAACACATCGGAAATATCGATTTCCGACTATATCATAAGGTTTACTTGATCTAGTGAGAATTCTCTAAGACGATATGAAACAAGCTGTCCGTCTGTCCGTCTGTCTGTGCTGGGCTCTGCTCTGTCTGTCTTGTAATCGACGCTACAGTCTTCAATAGATGACAGATATCGAAGTGGCTACTAGTCAGTAATGGTTTTGATGACTACTAGCTCCCATCAACCGCCTCCCGATTTGTGGTCTTGGGCTTATAGAATACTAGTTGTCTTATCCCAATTTGCCTGAAATTCTGAAATCTAGAAAGTATTTAGAATAAAGAAGAGATAATAGCAAAATGCAAAGTGAGTATCGAAGTACAGATGATTTAAGCGTAACAGACACCCCATATAGCACCGATCTCCCGATTTAACTTCTTCGGGCTCTTTTAGAGAAACGGCGTAGTTTATATACTTTTTCCGATTTGCGCTGAAATTGGAAATCTGGAGTGTATTTTTAGGACATAAAGAGGCTGTGCAAACAATATATGCAGCTATCCGTTCATGTTCCTGTTGAATAGCCCCCCAATATAAATCCGATCCCCCGGGGGGGGGTTGTTTACTTCATGGGCTTATAGAAACGCTAGTTTTTATTTCAATTTAACCTGAACAATTGGCAACATTTATTGGTATTTACGGCGCATGGAAGACGGTGTGCCCAAAAACGGGAGATCTCGTCCGTATTTAGTACTATGCCCCCAAGTAAGAAAACGTCATTTTCGCGATTTAAGCTCCTTAGGAGTTTTCTAGAAACCGTAGTTTTTAATGCCGATTTGGCTTAGAATTGTTAAAATCAATTCTGAGTATATAAGACCCAGCAAACTCAACGGTGTGATCCGATTAAGTTCTCTTATCGCGTCCAAATTGTAATGCGTCATTATCCGAATTCACTTCTTCTTCACAAAATTGCTTGAAACCAATGTAAAAATTTCCAAGATTTTAATTTCTCGGTAGGAAAATCTGACAGATTTACAGATTTAATATAATAGACGTTACTTGTTATAAGTTTCCTTGCACACTTATCAAGAGAGATGTGCTAATGTTGATTCCTCTTGTAAGACTTCAGAACAAACTTCGATCTGTATAAATTCCAGAATTCTTGGACTAATAGTTTGCATAGGTAAAATCGTTTTAAAACTTTATCTTCGATGGAGAAGTGTAGCATGGGTTGAACTGCTCTGCTTGATCTGTCGCAAACCCTCTGAAATTCAAAGGAAACCTAACTATCTTATATTTTATATTATAAACTTCTAGTAAAATTTATATTCTATAGAAAAAATTTTTGTTTTGAAAAATTTTATTTCTCTTGTGAAAATTTTGTAGAAAATTCTTAGTTCTATAAACAGATGTCTGTCAAAGGCAACGGTGCACTCAGTTGTTGCCAGATATTGTCCAAAGACGTCACATGTGTCTATATCGTCTCCTTCTGGTTGTTGCAAAACACAATATGGACTAAGCATATTAATACCCCCCATTCCAACAGAGGTGTTTTAGGTATAAACACTTTTCAATGCGCTGCAAATTATAAGATTTTTGCACACGCACGTATTTTTCTAAGAAAACAGTTTTGTGTTCTATTATTTCGATTTTATACAAAAGCTGACATTTATTTGGCCGTCATGAACATATTGTATAAAGTAACTACGTAGAATTGTTTGAACAATTGAGATTTGGTTCTAATTTCGTAATTATAGAAGCTATATTTAAATATTCCTTTAACAGACGGGCGCCTCATTTTTGCGGAGAGCCTCATTTTTCAAACTGAACATTTATTTCATATGGGACATATTGTGTTAAATCGAAAAGGAATTTTGAAGAAATGTGGAGATTTGTAAATCTTGAGTTCTAATTTATAGAAGCCTATATGTGTTCAAAATATTTTAAAGAAGGCCTCATTTGTGGGCTCGGAGTAATACAAAAATCCTTAAGGGAAGGGTTAATTAGTTGGAAAAATAAGTCTACAACTTATATTTAAATAAACCATCATCAATTAAGCAATTTAAATAAACTTAAGCTATACAGTAAACTTTAAATGATCTTTTAAAGACTTCGGAGTGTTCACAATTCTAGTTTGATAGTGGACCAGGCGGACCAATCTGATACTTCCAATTACATTAATATTCTTGGATGTTTTGAAACTACACATTCTCAAAAAAGTTTAGCACAATCAAAAATGTTGACGCTTCTACTTAAGAATATTGGCTATTGATTTTTATCCACAAGAAAATAAAAATCAAAGAAAAAATAAAACTAAAATGATTATTGTAAGATTTCAAAAATATTTCAATGCGAAGTATGAAACATAATTCCAAAACATTTTAATATTCGATTAAAAAGATAATTATTTCCTTACCAAAATTTGAGGTAGGAGAGCTTAAATTAAATTTAAATTAAATAGAATTTCATAAAATCTTGAGACTATATTACTCATTCATTTACTAGTACCGCACACCATGAACTGGTGAACGTGTGTCGGGGGCGGGTCATAAATTCAATTTGTCATCTCCGATTTGGTAACAAATCGAAGATAGTCGCATTATTCCGACGATATAATAGTGACAGTAATATATATTACTTCGACTCAGGACAGAGAGAAATTCTAAAAGACGATGAAGTGAGGACGATGTCCGTGCTGTGCGTCTGGTCTGGTCTATCCCACTGTCATGGTCTGTCTGATCCTGTCGTGTTGGTAATCACCGCTCACAGTCTTCGCAATAATCGAGCCAATCGTGGCTGGAAATTTGTTGCACAAACTCGTCTTATTGTCTGCAAGCAGGTCGAAGTTGCGAAGATGGCTACTTATCGGCAGCTCAGGTTTTAATATAAGTCCACAAATACCTAGAAACCGGGATCGCCTCCGATTTGAGAGGTTTGGGCGTTATAGAAACCGTAGTAGTTTTGTCAATTGTGT
>PGFW01030901.1:0-11166 GCA_003123925.1 Haematobia irritans | reverse complement strand
GAGAGAGATGTAATACACAAGTTTGCAATACGTAATATGCGCAGTAAATGCATCACGTGGGCTAGATACATTTAATTGGGGATTTTATATTAAAATTTTTATTTGAATTCGCGGACCATAATCGCTCCAAAATGTTAAAGATTTAATTAATTTGGGCTGAGAGGAAACAATTTGATTGTAGCTGCACACAAATAGCGTTTCATGATGTTCAAAACGTTCTATAGGACGTGTAACCTGAAATAATATCAAGCTGTAATACGATAGCATAAAATCATAACATTGGGCGGGTGTTTCCACGTTTGGGGGGAGTTTTTTAGTATTAACATTTATTTAAGGGCTCCATGGTGGTGAGTATTATATATTCGGCCTGGCCGATCTTAGCAATACTTTTCTCAAAAAAAGTTAATTTTTTAGTTTAGTTAGTAATAGAGTAATTTTTATTTTTTCAAAAAAAAAAAAAAAAAAAAAAACAATTATATACGTGCCCGTGAAAGTTCGGCCAGGCCGAATCTTATGTAGCCTTCCAACCGTGCGATTGCGTTAGAAACTACGCCAGGAAGTTCTTATTACATGAAATTTTTGACATATTTTATGGCGAATAAGAATATAGTTAAACTCATTCAAAATATTCCTGCTATCCGGAAAAATGAACAATTTTTTGGGAAACCTGTATTAAGAAATTGGTTTGAAATAAACTGTTTGTCGTATAATTTTCAAAAAAGTAGAGAAATTGAGGAATCAAAGGTACAACAAGCCTGTATACAACTAAGAAATTTTTCGTACAAAACAAGTCAATTTTCTATAACCACCAGTATTTTATTTCAAAAAATTATTATTATATTACACAAAAACTATGGCTTATGATATACAATAAAGGAAATATTTTTTATTCGTACGTTGATGCAGTTACTTTCGTAGTAGTAATTGCTTCTTCAAAAGAGTAATATTCTATGTTAATAGGACTAAAGTAATTAATTTAAATTTCCATGTTTTCTATCCATATGAAAGATATATGTGGCATAAGTTGCTATATTCAATTGAATTGTCCAATTTAATCGATTTTGGCTAACTTTTGTTGGGCGGATTTGTCTTTTAAACATCTGAAATTGCAAAGTTATACAAAATATAAGAAAAATATTATAATAATTAATTCTATCGTTCATATTGATTTTTAACTTACGGTTTTCAAGAGTATTTCTTAGAGCCAATAAGGATATCAGCTTAATTAGCATTAAACAGTAAGAATATTCAAAAAAATTACCATTACAAGACCTGTTACTGCAAGTGAAAAAAATTATTTTTAATAAATTGAAATTTTGGTTTTATTAAAAACGGACAAAATACCGTTTATAGAAAAACTTACCACATTGAAAAATCCATCCTGTAGGTATTGGAATCATATCCATGGACTAATGGGACGTTTTTGAAATTATTCTCAGAATATATTTGAAATAAAAAATATTATAAAATTAGACATAATTTCCACTTGTCAGTATAGCATTTAGTATTTAAGTTATGTTCGAGTTTAGAGGCTAAAATCGCAATTTTCATGATAAGTTTTCTTTAATAATCCATTATAAAAAATAATCTTTATAAAAAACTTGGTTTGGGCTATTCTCCATCAAGTTATATTTAAATTTGTATCGAAGACGTATAATTTTATACTTTTCTTAGTGATTTATTTTTAATTTTAGCGGCTAAACTCGAACTTAGTACTCACCTGTAGGAATTGCTGTAACATAAAAAATAGATTCAAAAAAATGTTCTCCAACCTGTGATCCAGATGTGGAATAAATATAGATCATCTATTACCACTCATGTTGTATATTTTTTATGTAAATCAATTAAAAATCCGCACTAATTTTAAACTATTAACAGAAATATACAGTTCCTTAATCTTATTTGTTTTTTTTTATCAATAAAAAGCGTTTTTGATTTCTGTAACATCACATTCACTTCTCAGTTTCTAAAATGTTTCGAATAAATGTATTTTCATTAATAAACACCAATACCGCACGTACAATTTTGCAAAATTAAATCCACGTGTGCACTTCATAAATGCATCAACATAACTGAATGCAACAATAAAACTCAAAGACACAAATAGTCATAAGGATACATACTGCCGTAAAGAAAAACAACTCCACACACACACACGATCCCTTTCTGATCTCGCTATTGCAAGAAAACAACTCTCACCACAAAAGATACCAACAACACACAAGGAACATTCCATTGTCTCTAGAATCAAAACAACCAACAACAGCATAAATGACGCAATAACAAACACAAACAATCATACGAGATATACACAAAATGTCTCTAAAAACTCCCTCACATGATGCACTCACATTTTCCAGTAGCACGTTTATTGATTAGTTGGAATTCTATCTATAAGTTAAGGTAAAATATATACCAAATCTATGAGGAATCTATATTATATTTATATCAAAAAATCATATACAATTGTGAAGGAATATATTAACTACCTTTTATTCTACTTTATATAAAATTGTCAATATGAGGAAAAATACTCAACTTATAATAAAAAGGGGAATAAACTGTAGGAAGCCAGCATACGAATCGGTAATGTAGTTAAGTTAATTTTTGCTACAAAAAATTTTTTCATACAAAAATTTTTCCTAGTAAATTGTCCACATTTTGTAGTAAGGTTTTTATATTACTTATGTATCTTTATAATACAATAAACGATGCATTCACTACGGTGTTGGAAATTTATTTAAGGAAAAAATCCTTCCTATTTCGTAGTTAGTGAACTAAAAAAACATTTACTGATTTTCTTCCTTTAGCTGAGTTAATTATGGTTGTGGTTACGAAAAATAAACTATATTACAGTAATTTTTATAAACTATGCGGAAGTTAAACTGGCCCTTAAATTTACAAGACACTTTTTTTCTCTGTGAGTACAATGTTTATTAAATTGTGTAACCTATAAAATTATTATGGTACTTGTGTTTGTTACGATGATAATCAATATAATTTATGTACTATATAGTTTATTGATTTGAAAAATGTTTTATTAGAAAAGAAGTAAATAACAAGTATAAACGGCCGTAAGTTCGGCCAAGCCGACTCTTATGTACCCGTCCACATGGTGTGCATAGGAAACTTCTACGGAAAGACTGTCATCCACAGTCGGAATTACTATGGGTTGTTGGTATTGTTTGTAAACCGTCTTGCTAAATTGTGAGTTAGTGACATACTGTGGGCTATACATGTGAGGACAAAAAGAAAAGTATGTGTAGTAAGTCTAAAATAATTTACGAATCGATATGGACTTTGCCTACGGTACGTTAGGGAGCCAGAATTGGAAATATGGGGGTCGCTGTATGGCATTGGGGTGCGTATATACAATTATTGGATTATGCGGACCGAAGTTTTTGTGTGACTTTGGGGATCGGATTATCTTGAGGGTATACGTATAACTATAGACCGAGGATGGAGCCGATAGTGTACGGCACATGGGTTCTTAAGGGCATATAAAGGGTTGCCATTGTAAGAGCATTGATAACTTAAAAAAAAAAAAACACGCATGAAGAATTTGCAAAATCTCACTCGGTTCTTTAGTTTGAAACGTTAGATTGGTCCGTCGATGACATTACTTTTCTTGAAGCATGAATCACTTAAATGGTTGACGCGGCTGGGTCTACTAGGTTGGTCCATCGGAAAGTCCAATTTTGGGCTAACTTTTTCGGCCATTTCGGCCGGAATAGCCCGATTTCTTCGATAATGTGTCTTTCAAAAAGCCTGGGAATAGTTGGCTGGCCTTATCCTGTAGACTTCTAGGACTTCGACGTAGCCCCCACAAAAAATAGCTTCTGAAAGGGCGTCAATCTCTATGGATCTTGGGTGCCAACTTACGGTCCATTTCTTGGAGAAGAATGCTCTTCCGAAGTTGTCCTCAAAGGGATGGCCAAATAGCAATTCGCGGCTGTGTGAGTGTAGCCATCCTGTTGAACCCACATGTAACCAAGTTCATGGTCTTTCCATTTATTTTTGCAACAAAAGAGTTTTGTTAGCATCGAACGATAGCGATAGCCCTTCACGCGTAACGTTGCGTCCAACAGCATCTTTGGAAGAAATACGATCCAATGATTCCACCGCGTACAGAATCCACACAAACAGCTGCATTTTTCGAGCAGTGGGCAGTTCCAAAAAAATTCCCCACTTTAAAATCAATAAAAAAAAATTTTCTTTTAAAGAAATTTTCTATTCCGGAAAACACTTCCTGCAAAAAAAAAAAGGGGCCTCAGAAACGGAAAAAACAACATTAAAAAGAAAGATGAGACTCTGGCTCTTCGATAGGTATGACTCTCTGGATCACCAAACTAAACTCCAAAAATCTTGTGACACAAACAATATATCTTTGTGACCTTTATAAAAATTTAGGCAACATACTAAAAATGCAGATATATTATTTACGTGCACTTCAACAGAATATCATGAGGCCTCACTTCACAGGAAATTTTTCTTCTGAAACAATACATATTCTTGAGAACATACTTGTATCAACAAATTATATATCTAAATGGATTAACCAAAATTTATTGTTTTTTAGGAGCCGATTTGTATTATCTAACTTTTATTTTCTTTCTAGAAAAATTCTGTTCAAAATTATTTCTTTAGAAAATTTTGTCAAAATGTTTAAAAAATTCTGTCTTAAATTTCTATTTATAAAGAACATTTCTGTCCAAAATTTTCTATTTAATATCAGTGAGCAAAATTTGTCAACAACTCCCTTCCATTCACTGATTAAAATTTTACATAATAGAAATCGTTGTCGAATATTTATCTGAATTTGTAAAAGTTATCGTAAATTTGAGAAAATGGTTCAATATGCATCGCTTTTAATGACCAGAGCTAACTGTTTGTCAATTACATTTTAGTCTTTTAGAAGACATGATTTCATGATGTATAAATCTAATTATGTCAAGTTCTATAAGAGGAAATGTCGTCAAAATTGATTTAATTATGAAACACATTTAGCTCAAATAACTTTCGTATTCCATTATAATACATTGTTTCAGATTTACTGTAATACAAATCCACATTTTGGGATCTGGATATCTGTTAATTTTAGAGAAAATTTTTGACGATCGCATACCCTTACACAGTCTGGGGAAAAATATTGTTGAAAGAATCTATTCAATCATCGTTACTCCATCAAGATTCTTACCATGTCTACACATAACAGTGAAGAAGAAGAAATCACACGCTAATTTATTTGGCGGAGAATTCTACCACACTGTGCAAAAAAAAAAAATAGGTAATATTTAAAAGTGTTATCATATCCTATCAAAATTATTCTGTTTTCAATAAAGAAAATTGATATTCGTTAATTCGCGGATACTTACTAGCGAACAATAATAGTCAGACATTGTACCAAATTTCAACGTTGACTCTGAAGATTTCTGATTGCGAATAATTTTTGCTGCACTCGTCAAATCCAACTGAGGTCTTATTCTACGCTGAGAAAGATATATTTGTCCAGAGAGAGAAATCTTCTTTAGGTATCTATAAGAAGATTTGTAAAAATTGTGATCGTTCTGGTCTTATTAAGAATTGTTTGGTCAAGAATTTTATTTTTTATAGGGATATTTTGTCAAACCCCGCTATTTCTATGGGGAAAAAGTAAACATTTTACTTCTGGTAGAGAAATCTGTCAAAAATTTATTCTAGAGGAACATTTGTGATAGTACACTTCAGAAAGTTTACTTGGGACCAAAGGATTTGATTTCCTTAAGATTTTGGTAACATTATTTCCGATTGCCGAAGGACGTTAACGTCTTAAAATGTAAACGAAAATTTTGCCTAATGGTTAAAGCTATTAAGGGACTAATAAGTTAAAATCTTCATTTAAAAATTTTCGATTTTTGAATGCAATTCATTTCTCTTTTTCCGCGGATTGATTTTTCTAATAGTAAAGGTAACTCACGGCACATAAGAGCAAATCGCCCAGTTAAAATTAACCTGAGGAACATCTACTATAACGATTACTTCAAGTGAGAGTAAAAATGGTTTCTATTACAAAAAACTGTTTAATCCAAAGACCGGGCTAACATGTTCGGAATGTAAGCATGGGCCTATTATTAAAGCGTTCTTTAATCTTAAATCAAAAGTTTTCAATATGTTGGTTAATTTTAAGAGGCAATTTTTTCTCTAAATCAAAAAATGTGTTTCTGTTAGCTTTGATTCAGAACACCTAGCTTTATTCAAAGATATGGGAAGTTTTTAACGGGGAGGATTCCAAAACTTTACAAAATTAGGTTCCTAAATAAGAAAAAAATTTTGAAGCAAAGTTATAATTTATTGTTAATTAAAATCTTCTTATTTTAAATAAGTTGTCCTTAATATTTTAAATTCGCGATTCCTTAAATTTGCGATGTTGTGTTAAAGTTGTGATCCGAAACTCTTTAATCACCGTTAATATTTGTTTCATACCTACCAAGTTCCACTTGTTTCAACACGTATGGTTGAAGAGGAAATTTTTTTCTGAAGAATATCTTTATCCTACATAACCTCTCATCAAAGATAATTCTACCATCTATACTCAAACCATACCCAGTATGCCAAATAAACTCATACCAGTTTTTTCGTTGGTTGAAGTTCGCATACCCCAACTATGAGGCACCGTTGGAGGCCCGCCGCCCGCCACTGGTCCTCAGTACAAAATGTTGACACTACATGTGTAAATGTACGCTTCTGCGCCAGTTTTGCGCGACCGCATCTTCAGAGATGCAAATATGAAACATTTTTTACTACTTTTTTTGACGACGCTTCTTTTCTCGTATGAGCGTATTTAGATTCAGGTAACCATTGCCACTGAATTTAAGTTTACCGATCTGACTCTTTTGTCATGAGTTGTGATTTACCACAGCTTTCGCAGTAAAATGTAGATATTAATCCAAATGCCATCAAATTTGAATGTGGGGTTAAAAAAACAGCATTTAAAGTTAAAAGATCAAACCTTTTGGGACACTATCCAGGTTAAACGCCTTTTTTTCCAAGTTACGAGTAATTCAGAAATATATAATAACATGACGTATCTATAGTCTTGATACCTTTGGTTGTGCTCAAGCACATATAAATACATTCACATTCACCTCTCGATACGCTATAATTGTTGGAGATTCCCTAAAATGTGAGAAGTCCACACGACAGTGAGTTTAATATTTTCTGAGTTAAATATGTGAACTTGTGCTAGGAAACAAATAATGAATTGCTCTTCTAAGATGGTAGGAGCAGGTGAATCTATTCAATTCACTTCGAGTCAGCTTGAATTTTAATGTTCTTCATATCCTTAAGTACCTCGTAGTAATATCCTCATCATGTTTTTCGTTGCTTCTTATGTTATATCCTCAGTCCTGCCTAATCTAGGTTGTTGTGTTTATATCAGGTGGTATTACAGGAGCAAAAGGTATTAGAGCATTTAATAAGCAACAGTCAGACTGTAAGAAATGCACATTCGTAGTATTTCTTAGTCGAATACGGTTTAGAATTGCCGGTTTACAGGTTCGTTAAAATTTAAAGATACAGAAAACTTGAATACAGGCAACGAGCAGCAAAAAGACTCATGCACTTCCTTCTCCAAGTGCTTGCAATATCCTGTTTAGAATTTAGAAAAATAGCGAAACAAGTTTCATGACGGAGGAAATGTATATCATTTTGCACCCGATATGAATCAAGAGCTTTGGACGTCATAGACCGTTAACAACGTAACAAAAAATTGTGGACGATATTGGCCTCGACATATTATCGAACTCATACCAACTTTACTTGCACAGACTTTGGAAAGAATGTTTTCAAAAATTTTTTTAAAAATGTACAAATTTGTCTACCAACTGAATGGGTGATAAGTGTCATTCAAGTTGTATATAACACAGTAACCATCTTCAGACTTGCTATTGTTCCTAACACCGGATGCATTTATTTTCAGCGAACAGTCTTTATTGTTATTAAGTTGAAAAAATGCATTTTGATCCACTGATAGAAATAAAGTATTCTCGTTGATGGGATTAAAGCCGTGATAGTGTTGATTGCTAGTATTTTGGGTTGGAACGACAGCGTTAAGTCCTTTTGAATTAGAATTTTATTTTATTCTAATGGGAATTGTCACATATGTCAAAATCTGCTAATTTCATGATAAAAATTTTGGTCAAATTTAATTCTACAGAAAAAGCCTTTGAGCATTTATTTTCTATGGGAAACTTTCTCAAAATGTGTCCTGTGAACAATTTTGTCAAAATTTTATCTATTAGAAATTTGTCAAAATCTTTATTTCTATAGAAAATTGTGCCACAATTTATTTTCTATAGAAAATTGTCAAAGATTATATTGTTGTATAGGAAATTTGAACAATTTTTGTTGTCTATGTAGAACTTTTGACATAATTTGTATTCTTATAACAATTTCGCAAATTTTTTCTGTAGAGAATTTGTCAATTTTATTTTCTTAAAAAATCGTCAAAATTCTATATTTCTTATAGAAAATTCTATGCAAAAATTTTACGTTCTATTACAAAATTGTTTGTCAAACTTTTTTTCTGCAGAAAATTTGACATCTTGCTGTCGTGTAGGAAAATTTCTCAAAAAAAATTTTTGTAGAAAATTTGTCAAAAGTTTCTATTCTATAGACAATTTGGTCAAATTCGTATATCGTATAGGAGAAATTTTTAAAAATTTTGTAATCTATAGACAAATTGTGTCAAAATCGTCTATTTCTCATAGAAAATTTGTGTCAAAATTTTGATTTCTATAAGAACACATGTACCAATTTCTCAGTTTCTAGTAGAAAATTTTGTGCAATCATTATCTACAGAAGAATTTTGATCAACCTTTTAACCCCTGTGGGTAGCAATTTCATATTTGAGACTTCTGTATATCAATATTTCGCAAATGTGTTTTTGTCATCTGTAGAAATATTTTTGTGCAAAAAAGAGATTTTTCCAGAGTTCTTTTAAAATTGTCGTCAAAACGTTTCTATTTTCTATTTATAGTCCTCAGTATTTTATGCTTCTATAGAAATTTGTCAAATTGTAACTTCTACAGAAAATTTGAAACATTATTTCCTAATCAAAAAGGAAGTTTTCTCAGGAAATTTATTTTTGTGTAGAAAAATTTTGTCTTAGAATTTTAGTTTCGTTCTGACTTAAGAGAAAATTCGGCTCTCAAAAGTTCCCTACACTTCGTTTATTTTTTTGCACTACGTTGATTATGGTGCATCCTGTTAGAAGTAAGTTGGCATAGAATTTTTTTCCTGTCTGTTTGATTTATCGACAAATGTTCTTTGATTATAGTGGAATTCAGCAAGATTTTGATTAAAATGATGTGCTGATTGTTTCTTGGTCTTGATAGGAAATTTGTTGCTAACAATTTATGTTACTCATTAGAGAATAAATTCTGTTGATCAAAATATGTGTTTCTAGCATTCGTTCCTTTGGGAGTGAAAAGAGTATTAAGATTAGTTTCGTTCATTTCATAGAAATAGAAATTGCTGGTCAAAATGGCCCTATGCTTCCCGAAAATTGCACTGCTTTTTTGGGTGGGTTTTGTTAGACGCGTAGGTGGAATTTGTGTACTCAGTAATATTTTTTCACAAGATGCTGTTTGACGCAACGTTAACGGTGAAATGTGCGATCGCTATCGTTCGATGCTAACAAACTTGTTTGTTGACCATAAAAATAGATATAATCTTTTTGCAACTGTTGATCTGTATTGTTGATGGAACCAGCGATGGGCGTAGCATGTCACATATAGCTATGAATTTGAATTGGCGCACATTTTGAGGGAACTAACTTCGGAGACAATGTCATCTAACGAGAGAATATTAGATACAGGTGACCATATTATAGAACAAAACCCACGCCAAGGATACATCTCGACGATTGACGAACCCTTTTAGACTATATACTTTCGTCTTCTGGGGACTGTTCGTGGTGCGGTGGGTCGGGCCGACCTACATGTGACTCAATGTCCATACTGGCGCTCTTTTACACGAAATAGTATAAGTACTGGCTGGGAGAGATAAACTCAAAAGCTGTTTGCGTATTGGCGCTTTCGTTCTATGCTGGAAGCTAAACACATTCGAGACCTCATTCTGGAAGTAATTACCAGTCCGTAGGGAAAAATTTTCTCTGCTCGAACAAAGGTTGTCAACAAATTGAAATCTATGACTTTCGTGCTTATTTCACCTGAGCATGTACATCAATCCATCTATTCATATAACATTACAGAAGAGCCCTTGTAATCTCTCGCTCTGCGTATTTCGTTTTGGGTCATACATCAGTAATGCACACAACACGAAAATTTTATAATTATACGAGAAAGACTAATTTGTTAGAATCACTAAGCTGGCTGAACATGTCTCTGAAAAAACGTAAAATGCTTGTATTGGTTTATACAGTAACTGCAACTTACTACAATGTTAAGGCAGGAACCAAATCTGTTGCCGAGAGAATACAACACAATTTCTTTACGGACGTTTCAAACAATTATTCAGTCGATACTTTCCGCATGAAGAGTTTTTTTGCGACGCCATCGTTCCATTTATAATTTTATGAGTTTTTATTTTCTTTTTTTAAGTAGTCAAGGGTTAAGCAAATCACCCCCTTCTATATGGCGGTTAAAACCATGGCCCTCTACAGGGATACCGAAACATGGCAAGTTGAACGCATCCCCCAACAATTGACTCGATCTTAATTCTATATTTTATACAATTAGTTTTTTCGACTTGATGGACAAGATCATTAGATTTAAGGAACATACTATAGCCCTAAGATAGGTATAATTCGTATCCGAGCTAAGAGGCCATTTAAAATAGCAAACAAAACCAAATTGATTGGCTTTCCTCATTTATCGAAAAATGTGATGCTTAGATATAGCCATATAAGCGTGTACATCCAAGCTCGAAACCAGCAATACCCTCTGTCATCTAACTTCAAATACTAATTTATATAACATTGCATCGTTCTTAGGGATACCGTGGCAACAAGGATCACAACTCCTATTGCCTCGTTTCTACTGGCAATTATTTCACTCCACCGGCATATTTTGTACTTATGGTTTATCTTATACGAAACCTGTTTGTCGTCTACCAACCAGTCGTCATTACTTTATTATGTGTAGACCCTCTGTAACTATAAAACAG